>JAKCPI010004684.1:0-19793 GCA_023213315.1 Euborellia annulipes
GGTCCTAGTGCACACCCAGAGACCCATTTGCAGCACAGCAATATTTAAAATATTTTATTTTTGATCTAAATTTTATTTTTAAATATACAATAATAAATAGGTATGAGTAGGATGACAGCGAAGAAAGAAATCAGACAAACATTTAATCAATTTTTATCTAATTTTATTTTGATTGCCGACGTTTCGGACGCAAATCGCACCCTTCCTCAGGACAATCAGGGCCCCGACTTCGAACATTGGAGGAGGATGAACACCCTATCCACAACATTGGTGACCCCGACATGATCATTGGCTACACAACAAAACAATGTTTTTTAATGACTAAAATTCTGAAATTTTTTGAGCTTCCCCATTTGGGGATATGGTACTCGAGTATTTTTTTTCTAGAATCTCTTATAAGAATACAAAATTTTTGTTTCACAATTCCAGTGCGAAATTTATCTAACAGACGGACATTAAACTCTATATAATTCTATTAAAGATCGCTTACTGCATTCGAAAAAAAAAAAGTTTTGAAACCACTCTAACCATCAACTATTTCAAATAATCCCCAAACAGTTGTTTTTTTTTTTAATTATTCTAAATGGAATTGATTATTTGTACGATTCACAACTTGAAACATCTAGACGGGAAAGCTTGTATGAAATATTAAAAAAAAAATTTTTATACAAAAATAAAAACAAAATATCAATGTGTGTATTTCATTATATTTTATTTATAATTAGAACATTTCAAATAAAATAAAAACTAGAGATTTATAATTAAATGGGGAATACGGGCTTAAAAAAAAAAGTTATTTAATTCAAATATGAATACAACTCCTCCCCCCACCACCCTCCCATCATGTCTAAATACGATAGACATACCCGCATTAATCTAAAAGAATTCAATAATAATCCCTGTGTTATGTATGGATGAAAAAAAAAGTAAAATAACAAATCTCTAAATAATATACATTTTTTTGTGAATAATTATAATTAATTTCAATTTATACAAGTTTTATTATATTAATTAATTAAAAAAAAAAAAAACGTTCTGTCCCAAATGGTAGTGTAGATACATTTCCTTCATTAATGAATTCCCTATTCAACATATCAGCTACAGCCACGACCTACTTACTATTCAATTTCATTAATGGTTTAATTAATTAAAATAAGTCATTTTATGTTGATAACATTAAGGTGCGATCACACCGGGACCTGACTTGACTTGAGTTGAGTCCGGTGGCGAACCCAATCTATGTATTCCTATGGAGGTGCATACAGTGCCGCCATTACTTAGTTGACTACGCCCGTTCACTAACCAATTTTGTTGGATCGGCTCTCTGAGCCAACTTTTTCAATCAGCTGATTTCTCAGGTTTTTTTTTTTTTTTTTAAACATTCACTCTTTTTTCTCATTCACACACACATACACACAGTCTTTTCGGCAACTTAGGCCATTTAAGACTTTTAACGATACTCGTATATGTTTAATATATCTATTGGGGTCCAGGCATTTCTATTTAAGTCATTTGGTATCCAAATGGCTTAAATAAAATCATCGGACTGCCTGGGGTCCGAACCCGCGACGTTCGGTATAGAAGGTAGGCACGCTACCAACTACTCCAAGCCCCGTGGGCTTTTCAGTTTTTAATAAAGGCTTTTTGGAAGAAATATTTTTTACGAATGTGTTTATTAAAGCTTTTGTGGTTTGAATAATTATTATTAGGGGAATTTTTAATTAATAGACCACCTTTTTGTATTAATTATTTATTAAAACTATACAGTAAATACTGTATAACGTTTCGACTGCTTATTCTGCAGCCGTTATCAAGTACTGTGCACTTGCTCCGGCTCAGTTCACTTGAGCCGGAACAAGTAAATAACTAGAATTATATTTATATAGTTTATTTTGAAATAAATTTACTGGGAAAGAATAAAGTTTCATTCAAGTAAAAACATTTTTTTTTAAAGCGAAGTTGCCCCCGGGCTTGACATAGTTGGTAGCGCGTCTACCTTGTAAACCAAGCGTCGCGTGCTCGGATCCCAGGCAGTCCGATGATTTTATTTAAGCCATTTGGTTAATTAGATGAGTACAATAACAAATAATTTTGATTTTCTTTCTGTTTATTAATAATTGATTGTAAAAGGAATAGTAAAAAGATACTTTGTTTATTTCTGTGGCTTCGAAGATGGCTTTAACCACAACCGAAACTGCAGTTCTCTTAACAACAAATATTACCTTCTCCTTCTATCCTGAGCATTTTGATAGTCTATCTTATGTTTTATTGTTTCCACGAGGTCAATTTCGCACAATTCTAAATAGCAAACTAACCTGCGTTTATATCATCTTTTCAAGCTCTAAGCTCCTAATCTTACTTTTCTTTTTATCAACCAGATCCTGAAGACGGCGACAATATGTAAATTAGCGTTTTGCTAATTTACTTGAGTCTGTTCGCCGCCGCCGCCTTCTGACTGCCCCTTGTTTCCCCTTCTGACTGCCTACCCCATCACATTGGAATAAAATACAGTATTAATGTCTTTTCTTCACCCCTCTGAGAGCGAACAGGTCCCAATATAAATGATTTCAATGAACTTATTTTTATTCCACTTTTCCCACGTTTTACGTTCAGGTAGAAACATTTCAAGGTGTACGATATGATACAAATAAAAAAAAAAGGAGAAAATAAAGTTTTTTTTTCGAAAGTTATTCGTCTTTTACATCAATTTTAGCTTTTATTCGAGCAGCTCTATATATATATATATATATCTGTATTCTATCCCAGCTACTGTCATGGGCTTGTCAATTTATATATACAGGAAATTTATTTGATATTAAAAAAAAAAAAGTCATGATAGAATAATTTTTTCTAAGTCCCATGAGAGAAGGAAAGAGACTCTCTTTTTGTTAGGACAATTTCCATCGATCATTTAACAGAGATAAATTCATAAAATAGTCACAGGGACGAGGGAGGAAGGGCGGGCGGGGAGGGGGTGATGGAGTCAAAAAGCTAAAGGTCAAATCGACTGCACTGCAACTTGTTGTTGTTGTTATCTATTAAAGAGAACCAAAGCAAGTAAAAGAAAAAGAAAGTAACAAACAAAAAACAAAGAATAATCTAGGTCCTAGTTTCTCAAGCTTATTTTGCTCACCGACCCCTTTGAGAATATGCTTTTTGCTAGAGTCCCCCCCCCCCCCCCCCATTTTAATTTTACTTAGCACCTGTCGCGAATTTAAAACAGCTATTGCCACGATGATATTTAAAAGTGTAATGCCCCCCCCCCCCCATTGGACAACAAAAATTCAAAAGTTTTATTTAATATTTTAAAACTAAACAAAAAAATTATAAATTTTTCACGTCTCAGGATAGCTAAAAACGCAAATTTCAATGCCTAATTTTAAAAATTTTTCCATACCCCCTAGGGTGTTGGCCTTGTATTCCAAGGGTCGCGGGTTCGGATCCCAGACAGTTTTTAATGAATATTATGATATTATTTGACTTTAATTTGACTACAAAAAAATTAGGATGTCGCCTAAATGGCGACATGCGACGGCAAAGGTAAAATATATAATGTCGCCTTTATGACGAGCTAAAAAAAAATTTGAGGGACTTTAAAAATTAATATTTTAAGTTGAAAATTTGAGATACTTATTTTTTTTTCGACTATAAAATTCGACCATAACGAGAAAAAAATTTAAAAAAAAAATCGATTTTTGACGAATTTGGAAATTTTTTAAAATTTTGATCGACTCTAAAAATTTTTTTGTGCTCATCTTTGGAGATGAGGTCTCTTAAAACATGATATACTAAAATATTGTCATACGAGATTGAAAAAAAAAATTAGTCGATTTTTTGCGCCATCCTATTCTTCACCTTCCCTACATCATAAATTTTAGGCCATTGGCTACCAATCCAGGGAATGAAATTAGAATAGGTCTAAATAGCCTTCGCTACCGAAAAGAGCTTAAATGAATAACAAAAAAAAAAGAAATTTGGGCCCCCTTGACAAAATCCTGGGACCGCCACTGACAGTCTTATATGGCCTAAGCTGCCGAAAAGACTGTGTGCATGTGTGTATGAGTGTGAGTGTGAATGAGAAAAGTGTGTGTTCATTTATTTATTTATTTATTTAAAAGGATTAGGCATTAGGCAAGTCTGTGTTAAAAAAAAAAAACAAAAAAAAACATGAATTCTAATGTACCGTACTGTCGGAAACTAAATATATGTCGACACGAAAAATCTGGTGTGACAAGCACTTACCTTCGGTAATCGTAAGTTGTGTGCTGTGCGAAGGTCACACCAGATTTTTATTATTGCAAATAAGAAGAGATAAAAACAAATTTTAACAACTTATAAATTGTGAATTTTGCCCCGGAGCCGTGGCTCAGTGAGGCATTTGAGGGAAAGGGACGAATGTTTTCATTCTCTCCTGGGAACGCCACTCTTTTTAATATACCGGTAATTATAATTATTTTTTCCATTAATAAATCATTTAGGTTATTAAATTCTGAAATGAATTAAATTTAAAAAATTTTAGTATATTTTTAATTTTTCAAATTTTCCCACCTCTATGACGTCATGGAGAAAGGATTTCAAGATGATGAATGAGAGAGAGTAATTTCCTTTTATAATGTCTATCCTAATGATACTTTAATCAAGGCGCCTAGAATGTTCGTTTCCTTTCGACTTTCTCCTTTTTTGGGATGCAATATTCTCACGCCTTCTATGATTGGCCAACTTGTGAGAGCCCAGCCAATCAGAGAGGGTCTTGTAAAGGCAGGCCTTGGCATCTTCTTCCAGCTTTGATTGCCGTTGATCCATTCAATTGCCGAGTGGGCCTCGAGTAATGTGAATCAAAATAGAGCTCATCGCGCTTCCAAATGACGCTAGGCCCATCTGCAAATAAGTTTTCTTTTATTCAGTGCTTATCAATACAAGTTTTCCTTTGTCCAGTGTTTATCCAAGTTATCATCTATCCAGTGCTACCTCTGATCCGATGGCTTCATGTCGATCAGCCTCCAACCGATCCGACGCCTCTCCTTTCCTCTCTGGCTTCGGGCGCCATGTTAGAGATCCTCTCATTATCAGGTACCTCCTCTATTCTCTCACCTTTTCTTCACCTTAATGATCCTTGTTGATTTTTTTTTAAATTAAAATATGCGAATTTTATTTAAATAAAATATTGCAAAATGTTTTTTATAAATATATAAACTAGCTGCGCAACCCGACTCCTGGTTGTCCTCACATGTGAAATTCCATATTTTCATTATAAAATTTCAACATAATATAATATTTTTTTACTAATGATTTTATCACAACTAAATTTTTCTCCTTTCTTATTGGGAGTCCAATCATTTATTGATAATCAATTAATTTTTCTAAAACTTTTTCAGACTTAAGTCATTAATTTCAATCCTAGAACCAAATTATACAACAATTTTTATTATTTTTTCATTTAAGAGATATTTTAATTTATTATCTTTTTTCACTATATAATAGCGGAGTGTCCGTCCGTCTGTCTCTGCCCTGTTTGACCAACTTCCCGTTGAAAATTTGAAACGAAATTTTGCAGTCTTATAGAATCCGAGAAAAATACTCGGATCCCGAAAATTTTTGAATAATTTATTCCTAAATTTACTATTTCACCCTTAGTAAATGTATAGAGAAATATTTATGTATTCTTTGCAATTATATATTCTATGAATGTTAATAAATCCTAAAGCAGGCACTGGATTGGAATAGTAATGATAATTTTTTTCATAGCCCTTGGGCCTTGGTGTAGTGGTTAGCGTGCTGGCCATCTGTACCATGAGTCGCGCTTCCTCATCCCGTCTCATGCAACAATTTATTTCTATTTAATTGGCTACCAATAAATTGAATTAAATAGATACCGAGTCTAAATGAAATGGCCTCCGTTGCCTAAAAAGACCCTAAAATAAATATTGTAAAAAAAACGCAATAGTATTTAAATATTCACACATGAGGAAATTTCTCCAAGGCTTTGATTTTTACTTTCTCTTATCCTATAGGTCTATATGAAATATATATAGAGAGAAAGTATTGGGATCATGTCGAGATTTTGATGGATATATGTTTTGAGGTGAAAATTGTTTGAAGTACTCTTGCTGGTGTAATTCAACTTTTTTTTTTTTATTTTTTTATTAATTTGATGATAAAAATAGAAAATAATTTTTTTTATTATTATTTTTTGCTTAATTGTTTCTGTGAATACATGTTTGAAATCAGGTTTTATTTTTAGACGATCTATGGACAGAAAGTTAGCCCCCCCCCCACACGAAAGTCTCAAATGCCGCGGGCGTTATCGCCCACGTTGAGAACCAATGTTCTAGGTGCTATAAGAAATTGAAACAACATAACTATTTTTTCTCAATTCAGATTTTTTTTTCTTTCAAATGTTCCCTTTTTTTTATTAGTCAATTTTCCATTTTGTTTAACAGTAAAAAAAAAAAAAAATACATCCATTTGCATTTGTTAAAATATCAAATTGCCGATGGCCTATGCGAAGAGATTGTTCATGTCATGCTTGTTGAACCTCGGATGGGTGGCCCCGAGCAACACAAGTGTATATAATAAAATCTATTTGTAAAGTCTAATGGGTCTTGTAAGTCAAACAGACTTGGTCTATAAATAAAAAAAAAGTAATAAAAATAAATATATTTTATCTTTATTATCGACTGTAAATAAAAATCCAATATTTAAGAATAAGATTTTCTCAGAATTCAAATACATTTTTTTAAAATTTTATATTGATAATTGAGTAACACAGATGTTAATGCGATTAAGTTGAAAATTTTAATCAAATTAAATAAATAATATTATATTGAAGGATGAGTAAAAAGGCCAAGCAGCTATTATTATTTCTTTATTGGTATCAAACGCACAGCGACGTTTCGGTCGACTATGCGACCATCTTCATTGCTAGGGTTCAGTCAATAGAACCCTCTTAAGTTCTTTGATAGACATTTATTTATAATTTACGATCTATCACAATTACATTCATCGCCAGTCAAATTTAATTTAATTTAGTCAGATTAAATTTGCAAACTATTCTATTTATTTAGGAATAATATTAATATATCCAAATAAAATTTTGAAAAATAACCATAGTTTATTTCAACCAGTCAACATTTAAAATACACAGAGCCTATGAAATTTTGAATCAATTGAATTTTTTAATTTTTTAAAGTGAAACTTAATTTTGATGGACACAAATTTTTTCGTTTCTCTATCAGCATGTCGCGTTACAAGCCTTGACGTCAAAGGCCGTGACGCTACAAGTTATGACGTCACAAACCGTGACGACAAAAATAGGAAAGTTGAAATTTAATATATATGATGAATTATAAAAAATAATTGTGAGATATAATTATTGAATTTTTAAATTGATAAAATATAATTTTTAAAATAATTCAAATACTAAATAAATATTTTTCTCAGTTTTTAACATGCGTCTTTTGATTTCCCATTATCGTTCCCATTTTCCAATTATTAAGTTAAGATTAAAAACGCGATTATAATACCCTTAATTGAATAATTTTCTGAAAATTTTCAGTTAAACGCATACGATCCGAAAAAAGTTTCACTTGCATCGTGGTTTCATAAAACCACACAATGTTATTTTTTTTTACTTATGAAATGCAAATGGCCAAGTTAACTAAGTTGCTATGGGAAACTAAATATATTAGGACACAACAAATCAAGGCACGGTGCACAACTTTCTCTTACCGAAGAGTTTTTATTTTGAAAGTGAAAAGTTTCTTTCTCTGTTTCACCAAATAGCGTCCAAAAACACCAGAATATTTAAATTAAGATCATTTCTATTTTCAATATGAGAAAAAAGTTCATTTTTACTTTCTCTAACCTATATGTATATTTTAATATAGATTTATATAGAGAGAAAGTATTGGATTCATGTCAAAAATTGGATGTCGAGATTTTGATGGATATACATGTTTTGAGGTCCCCTGAATTCAAAAAAGTGGTTTTCTCAACATGGTCTGTCTGTGTGTCTGTCTGGGTTCAATTTAAAGCATGAAGGAATTGAGCTAGGAGGTTGAAATTTTATATTTAAGTTAGACATCCACCTAGGGCGTGAAAATAAGCTTTTAATCAAAATCGGCCAAAGGGTACTAGTACTTTACTGCAGGGCCGGATCTAGGGGGGGGCAGTGGGTGCGTGTGCCCCGGGCTGCAGATATTAGGGGGCGGCAATTAAAGAAAGATTTACTAAAAAAAAGGTAAAATGATATCAATTTTGTATAGAAAATTTTAAAGAGGGGGCGGAAAATTAAATTTTGCCCCCCCCCCCTAAAAAATTTCCTAGTTCCGGCCCTGCTTTACTGATGTACTTTTTCAGTTTTTTTTTCGATTTTCTCAAAATTCGCTCCAACAATTTAACAATTTTGATTAAAATTCAAAAATCAATTATTTTTTAGATGCTCTTTCAAATGTATATCCTCATTTTGCCATTGAAATCTTCTGAAGACCACTTTACTCTTGTACTGCATAGAAAGGATAGGAGAAATGGTTGCCATGGTAACAAAATATAAATATTTTCCCATACTTAATAATACTTTACTTCTTTTATTCTAATATATCGGCAGAACTAAATATATGTCGACACGAAAAATCTGGTGTGACAATCTCAAAATGCGACAGTCACACCAGATTTTTTTCTTTTTTCCTCTAAAATATTTTTTCACTAGGCCCAAAAATTTGGATTTGATCAGGGCTGTGGAGTCGGTGTTGGCATAAAATAAAATCATTCAGAAAATACAATATTTTAACTAGAAAAACTATAAAGTCATCTTTATTTTTTTTTCTTTTAAATTCAATCGAAGCTTTTGTTGTTGGCATATTTTTTTCTGCCAACTCCCCGGTCATAACGACAATTATTCGTTCTCCCACTAATTCGGGCAACTCGAGAGATGTTTAAATATCTATTGGAAACTCCCCCACTGTGCATTTAATTAAATATTTTAAATACTCTTCTACCGAATTCAAAAATATATTTTTTATACAAGCCATTCATTAAAAAAAATCTTTTAAAAAGTTGGAGTTAATGAGAGAAGATCTTTGAATTAGCATGGAAGAGCAGGCAAAAAAAAACCTTAAGAGCAAGCAATAAATGAAAAGATTTATATATATTTTTAATTCGGCTTTTTATTGTATATCTATGTATAATTTTTATTTTTTTTCTAATTTTGATGCCCATCAAATTGAGGCTTTTTCTCTTCAAATTACGAAATATTTGAATTGAAATTTATTATGGTGTATTTGTTTAACCAAGTCATATACATTCGTATCCCTTGGGGCTTTTGAATTTAATTATTATTAAATTAATTTTGATATATACGTATATTTGATAATCGAAATTAACATCAAGTCACTCACTCACCCACCAACACCTAATATGTGAGAGGATTTTGTGTTATCTCTATATAAATAATTTTTTTTTAAACGCTCTATTATTATTAAATTTCTTTTTGAACATTTGAACCTCTAAATGGCGCAGTAGCCAAAAGGACAAAATTTAAAAATTACATAAAACTTTTACCTATACGTGGCCAACAGTGATTTTGTTTCTGTAATATTAAGAGCTATTCTTGAGAATATGGATAGCGCTCAATCCGAAAATAACATCTATTTTGCCCGATTGGCTCTACTTTTAGAGATAAATCAATTGCTTAAAACATAGGCACCAAAGTGTTTTTTTTTCTTTGACGTGACAACGCTTACAAATCATGTGTGTATAGTGGCCGGTTTTTTGATGACTCTTTTGTTTATAATATCGTTAATTATTAACAGATTTTCACGAATGAATAATTTTTGGAAAGCTAAAGAACGAACTATCGTAAATATATATTTTTTTTTCAATAAGGATGGTAAAAATTGAATGAATCATCTTCAGGGCCCAATAATTGTCAAAAAAGTATATATATTTTGTATTAGGCAACTATGTGTAATGATGCTCATCATTTTCGATCTCGAAAGAGGCCGAAACGTCGCCCAATAAAATATTTAAAGAAAAAAAAAATTGGCTGCCAGTCTCTGCTTTTGTAACTCTTCCTTTATATCGGAGAAAATAATATATCACCCCTTTTCTATGTAATTTATTATTATTATTATTATTTTTTTTTAAAGAAAGTCATTTCGGCTGCAGAGGCCATTTGACTTTTATAAATTTATTTATTTATTATATTTATACAGTATCGATGGCTTCCGGCGGGCGTTCAATGGTCTTGTTTTTCGGGGGCCACCTATCCCGATTTTCAGCACCACTTGGCGTTGCTTAACAACATTGAACTTGGTGGCAGTTGTTCTTTCTTCTTGCCAGGCCCGCCGGCTAATTTATTATTATTACCACTTCTTGATTTTGTTTTTGTTCAACATATTGATAAAGTGAATTTTTCTGGAAGTTAGCAGAGATTTAGCAACAATTTAAATTATTTTTCTCTTAAAATAACAATATCCTTTGATCATTAGCATTGGCGTAGCGAGAAATTTTTGATGGGGGGGATCAAGAATTTTTTTCAAAAATTTAAGATTATTTTAAGGTATTTATAAATCATTTTGTTTTTTTTTTAACTAGAATAAATTATTATATTTTACTTTCTCTTACCCTATATGAAATATAATCTATATATAATAATTACGGAGTGTCCGTCTGTCTGTCTGTCCGTCTGTCACGCTCTGTTTGACCAACTTCCCGTTGGAATTTTGAAACGAAATTTTGCAGTCTTATAGAGGACGCTATGGAGAGTCCCGGAAAAATACTCGGGTCCCGAAATTCCTATAACTTTTCGAGTTATTAATTCTTAGGCCGGTATTCATAATCGAGACTTATTGAACAAGTCAGACTAAAGTAATTGCTTAAGTTCACTTTCGATTCATAGTCACAAACAAGCAATCCTTTGAGTCAGTGCAAACAAGCAGCACCTGGCGGAGACTTGACAAAGTAAAGACTTGTTACCTAGGTCACTAACCCTTACTTATTCGATGTTTTCGTTATTCAGAGTTATTTCTTAAGCCAAGACTAGTTTCAAATAAGTTCGTTCGATTTCATAGTTATTTTTCATGCGGACTAGATAGCAAACAAGTCAGAATTTAACAAGTCAAGTCGAGAGGTGACTTGAGTCTTTGTTTTTGACAGCAGTTGTCAGATTTTAATTTTCAAATTATCATAAAAGTAAAAAATTAAGGTAAGAATTAATTATTAAATTAAATTATTATTAAATAACATTATTATTTATTCAAATTTACACTTGGAATATAATAATTAATAAAAATATATTTTTTTGCAGTTCTATTTTGGAAATTATAGTTTATAAAAAAAGAAGAGCATTATTATATTATTATAAAAGGTAAATGAATACTTTGTTTTAATTAACTATTAATTATTTAAAATTACATTTGGAATATAATCTTTAATAATAACTAAAATATTTATTTTAGATGGACTTGCACACACAATTATGATTTAAATTTATATTGTGGAAGTGTTTTTTATGATGAACTAAAGTGTTGATAGTTAATAAAATAAAACACGGTAGTTTTTTGGTTGCAGGTCAATTTTCGACTGAACATTCAGTTCAGATGGTTATAAATCATAATCTTCAGGCTTGGAAATCACAATCAAGTTATATTTACTATAATAAATGAATGCTTTCATTTCTTTATAATATAAAAATCTGGTGTGACTGGCGCACAGCACACAACTTTCTCTTACCCTTCGGTAAGAGAAAGTTGTGCACTGTGCTGGTCACACCAGATTTTTTGTGTCGAGATATATTTAGTTTTCCATAGCACCTTAGTTTCAAACTTGCATTTTAAATGTTGATTGCTTGAAATAAACTATGGTTATTTTTCAAAATTTTAATCTCATATTTGGACATTTTATACACAATATAGATTCGTAAATAAATACAAAATTTCATAAGAATTGGAAAAAAAAATTTTAAATGCGTAAAAAGTTCCAAAGGGGACCCCCTTTTGAATCGAAATTAACATACAAATCCCTATAGGAAATTAACATTGGCCAAATGCGAAGATAAGGTAGAAAAATTTAAAACGCGTAGAAAGAGAGAAGATAGTTTTGTGAGAGAGAGAGATATGTTTTCTCCGAAAAAAAAAATGGGCGTTTAAATAATAATTGATTTTTAATCTAATAAAAAGAAAAAGATTTAAATTCGGTTACCATGGCAACCATTTATTTCTCCTATCTTTCCTATGAAGCAGAAGAGTAAAGTGTGCTTCAAACAATTTTGAGGGCAAAACGAGAATATACATTTGAAAGAGCATCTAAAAAATAATTGATTTTTGAATTTTAATCAAAATCGTTAGAGCGAATTTTGAGAAAATCGAAAAAAACTGAAAAAGTACATCAGTAAAGTACTAGTACTTTTTGGCCGATTTTGATTAAAAGCTTATTTTGTCGGTCCCGGGGGGTGTTTAACTTAAATATAAAATTTCAGCCTCCTAGCTCAATTCCTTCATGCTTAAAATTGAACACACACACACACACACACAGACAGACAGACAGACAGACAGACAGACAGACAGACAGACAGACAGACAGACAGACAGACAGACCATGTCGCGAAAACCACTTTTTTGGATTCAGGGGACCTCAAAACGTGAAGATCCATCAAAATCTCGACATCGAATTTTTGACATGAAACCAATACTTTCTCTCTCTATATATTTCATATATAGGGTACGAGAAAGTAAAAATACATTTTAGTTTTATGATTAACAAAATTTTAAATAAATTAAATTTTCATTGTACATGTAATATTTGTTATTTACCTAAAGAAACCAAAAATCCTTTGTAAAGATATTTAAGAACAATTCTTAGCTTATTTTTTCCAAATGATGTGTCTATATATTTTTTTTTATTAATAAATATATATTTCTATGTATATTAAGGCCTTATTATAGTTTTTAACCTAAAAAGGTTTTTAATTCAGCTGTCCTTGTTTATTATTTTTTTTTTTTAATTTTTATATTTTTGTAAAAAAATTAATTATTTTTTTTTAATTTTTATATTTTTGTAAAAAAATTAATTATTTTTAATTAAATGTTTTAATTTATAGTATTTATTTAAATTAATTTCAATTTTTATTATGTTGCCTACTTCACAAAACGTCAAATTATTTTTTCACAATAATATAATATTTCTGTAATATTTTATTCTTTGAAATTTTTGTCTCGCCATATTAGCCGAAGGTTGCCGATTGTATCCGATCGGAGCCGAGAATAGCCGAAGTCGTTGACTTGACGAAGCAATTGGTTTGGCAAACAAGCAATGTTTATTGGAACTCTGACTTCAAAAAGTCTTGCTTGAATAATGTTTATGAAATCATAAGCGAACTAGATCGACTTGTTCAAAAAAGTCTTACTTCATGGAGTCAGACTTAAGCACAAAAACAAGTTTCAATTATGAATACGGCCCTTAAAGTTACGATTTCTCCCATAGGAAATGTACAGAGAAATATTTTTGTATTCTTTTCATTTGTGTATTCCATGAATGTAAACAAATCCTCAAGCAGGCACTGGACTGGAATACTTAGTTGTTAGTAATAATAATTTTAATTTCATAATTAAGAAAGGCGAGGGTCCGCCGCAGGCGGGCCCGAGCCAGCTGGTGGGGTCCAGGGGGGCGTAGCCCCCCTGTTTAGAAGCCACGCAGTTTCTCATTAAGAAAGGCGAGGGTCCGCCGCAGGCGGGCCCGAGCCAGTTGGAAGGGGGTCCAGGGGGGCGTAGCCCCCCTGTCTAGACGCCAAGCAGTTTCTCATTAAGAAAGGCGAGGGTCCGCCGCAGGCGGGCCCGAGCCAGCTGGTGGGGGGTCCAGGGGGCGTAGCCCCCCCTGTTTAGAAGCCACGCAGTTTCTCATTAAGAAAGGCGAGGGTCCGCCGCAGGCGGGCCCGAGCCAGTTGGTGGGGGGTCCAGGGAGGGGCCGAAGGCGGGCGGCGCGGCTAGTTTGTATTAAATATCTAGTCATGGCTTTGGTCCCATGGGGAGGGGGGGGTTGAACCCCCAAAACCCGCCCCTGGGGACGCCTATGATCATTAGTATAAGAACTAACACAATTGTGGTAACACCAAAGTGTAAATTTCATGGGAGTATACTGAGATAGGTTTTCGTTTGCTATCTCAAAGAGTTGGATAATTTTTCGCAGGAGTTGGATTTGAACCTGTGTTGTCTTTAACGCTTTTTTTTTGCCTACTCGAAATAAATATATATATTTTTATTTATTTAAAGAATACTTTGGTGTTTGCTTGTTTTGTTCTGACCTGAAATTAACAAGTCTTATAGCACCACAATCGGACTTGTCCAATTCAAATAGATTGAGTGCTTGCTTGTACTTGTCTTCCCCTCTCTTGTTCATGTCTAATATCTCAAACAATCCTTGACTTTTCATGCATTCAGTTTAAACGGCCGATAGCATCTTGATCGGCATTATCATTGCTTCCTGATGGCTGCCTCCATATCATTATCTATTATTAGTCGGATAGCATCTAATAGCATAATTATTAATATCAGTTTGCGGTGCGTTATCACGTCATTCATGCCAGATGTTATCACACTATTAAGGACACGGCGGGGAGGGCAATCGTCGCTTGCTCATTAATCGCCAACTAATGATAACTGGCTGGCTGGCTGGCTCTTGCTTGATTTGCCAGCCAATTATCAAATCCTCCCTTTTGTTTATTTTATTATTCTATTCTAATAATATCACTTTAGAAATAACGATTAGGCTTATTTGACTCTCTCAATTTAAATATGACTTTTCAGACTTGATTCAAAATATGATTGAAAATATAGATTTAACCTGAATGACTGAGTTTTTTTTTATTGATTCAGAAAAATTGCGTTGATTTTGAATTAAATAGCTCTTGAACCGTAAGAGCTACAATATATTTAATCTAAATCGAGAAATATCGTTTCTTAAACTGAAAGGTGTTTTTGTTTATTTGTCACCGTCATTTGGCGATTTGAAATGCGTCACCTCAAAAGCCTTTTATTTACATTGAAACCACTGTGTCCAATCATCTTATTGAAATAATCCTGGTGTCAATTTGTGCATAAGAAATTAGAGTAACTGAGAAAATAATAAAAATTTTAATTAATCAATTCTCAAAGTTATTTATTATATTTATGTCTTTTTTTGCGAAAAATTGCCTTGCTATGAAAACAGAACCCTTCTAGAATTAGAGCTATATTTAATCTAAAGATTGTTTTAAAATCTAAAAGGGACTTTTTTAAAATTAATATCCTAAATTTCTTCTTGAAGCATATTATACATACTGAAGACAATCTTAAATCTCAGAATGAGTGACCGAAACGTTGTAATTTTTTACAAATAAACCAGAGTTAATCCGAAACAAGTCTTTTATTAATCGTATAAACGTTCTTTAATATCGAAGAGAAAACCAAACTACCCGATTATTATTGTTCTTCAAAGATATTTCAAGGACAATTTTTTTTACAAATAAAACATTTTTATCTAGCTAATTTTTTAAAATTTTTTCTGCCTCTGAGGTCATTTAGAGACTCGATTCCCATTTTTCTTTAATAGGTAACCAATATAATGTACAAAAACTTTCATCGCAGGGAACAGGAAGCGAATCTCTGTTCCCTAGCACAAGGGGTGAGTGAGTATATTTGAATTTTATGTCCATTTGTGTCTAATTTTCTGCCTTGTCTGATGGACCCAATTATTGGCAAAATCCTCTTTATCTAATTTTTTTTTTAAATAGACAAAATCGGTCGTTTCTTTTTCCATTTTTAGAAATTATGAAATTATCACAATTTCTAATTGAATTATTTCTTTTTCTTTATTCACTCTCTTATCTGAATCACCTTTTAATGATTTTAAACGACTTTATAATCAAATATTTATTATCATTTATAATCCGCTTTCTGATTAGGATTTAAAATAAATAACAACGACATAAAATTTAAATATTTACATTTTCCGTCACATCCTCCATCTCCTTATTCTGGACCGACCCGAAAACTCAAAGAATAATTTTTTTTTTTTTTTGAAACATATTATTTTAATTATTTGATGTCGTTCAGAATCTAAAAAATAATTCTAATAAAAATTGTTTAGTTTTTATGTAGATTAGGCTAAGATTAGCTAGACTAAAATTTAAGTTTCAACCTGTAAGGTTAATGGATAAATAGTTTTATCTTCTCCCTCGATATATATCAATTTTGATTGAACTTATTTTATTTTATTTAAGGTCTTTTTCGGCATCGAAGGCCATTTAGACCACGTCTTCTATTTCAATTGGATTGGTAGCCAATTCAATTGAAATAAATTTTTGTTGCATGAGACTGGATGCGAACCTTTGACCTCTAGCACAAAAGGCCGAAACTCTACCACTGGATATTTAAAAAATTTTCGTTCAGATTTTTTGATTTATTGCAATAAAAATTGTAATTACCCCATGTTCTAATAACACTGAGAATAGATAAACAAAATTTTCAATCCTTTGACATTATTTACCTGTTATCTACCCCCCCCCCCCCTCAGCGATCCCCCAAAAAAGTTCTTAGTAAGTATCGATTAAGAGAATTGATTTCTTTTTCTTTGTTTCACCCTCCTTAATCTAAAATTTTAGTGTAGGCAGCCCCTTTACGTAGTATATCTAGGTATTTATTAATAAGCAGCACCTACCTACTCTTTCTAAGGAGTATAAATAATTTCCCACTTAAGTGCCATAAAAGTCAAAAGGATAAAAGGGATCAAAGTGAAAGATCTTTTAATTTTCAAAATGGAGAAAAGAAATGAATAAATAAAAGGTAAATAGACAGAAAAAAAAATGTCTTTATCTAAAATAGAAAAAATCGGTCGTCTCTTTTTCATCTTTAGGGAAATTAAAAGGAAAAATCAAAAATCTATATATATGATTCACTAATGTCCGTCTGTCTCTCTGTCTGTCACGCTCTGTTTAAACAACTTCAAAGACGACCTTCTACATGATAATTATTTTCGTCCCAAAATTTCAATACTTTTCTAAATTATTAATTGTTAGAATTATGATTTGCCCATAAGCCCATAAATTAAGCTGCGGAGCCCCCCCCCCCCCAAGTCCTTGCACAGTGGTAAAGTTCCTGCCTCTTGTGCTGGGGGTCAAGGGTTCGCATCCCGTTTCATGCACAAAAATTTATGACTACCAATCAATTGGGTCGGGGTCTAAATGACCTTCAGTGCCTTTTTTTCACACTTTTTTCTCATTCACACTCACACTCACACACCCATTCACACAGTCTTTTCGGCAACTTAGGCCATATAAGACTTTGACGATAACCGTTATTATTTATAAGGCTGGCTTTATTCTCCTTACCAATAGATGAATAATTTAATAATCTATACAATCCTGGGGATGGGACCGATAGGTTACCGAAACGTCGGCGAAATAATATAAAACTTTTTTATTTCTACTGGCTGCCTGGCTTTTTCGTTCCTTTTTCAATTACCACGACAGCCATTTATTTATATTTTTCATAGAAAGATATTTATTAATAGGCTACAATTTTCACTTTTAATAATCAGACATTTTATTATCTCAAGATAATTTTTTCCCTGATGGGTTTATTTTATTTTATAACGTTTTCCACCTTTAAATTTCTTGTCTGAGGATGGCTGTGTAATAAAGCTGAAATATCCACAGAAACTTTATTTTATATGGAAATAAATATTGAGAAGAAAAATACGATTTATTATTTATTTTCTTTTTCTCGAATTTCCCAAAAATTCATTGATAAAAAAATTTCTTTGTCTTAACAAACTAAAGAAATTATTGCAGTTAAGCAATGCCAAGCACAACGAAACCTGGTGTGGGTGACCTCGAGGCTTGTTGAACCTCCCACGGTAGCCATCGGTATTTCTAAATTAATGAAATATGTATAACCCTAAATGGCCTCAGCAGCCGATTGGACAAAAAAAAAAGCTAAAGAGTGTATTTATCATCATTTTAAAAATATTTTAAGCATAATAAAAGAAATATTTTTCGCTGAATACGTCTTGAGATTTTTTTTTTGACTTCGTCTTAAAAATATTTTAATTAGAATAAGATAAAATTAAAAAGAAATCAAAAGCCTTGAGTGAGGAGTTACTCCATCCTCCCTAAATGACACCACTGAAAAAAAGTGTCCATGTGGAACGAAGCCCACTGGAAGCGGTGGGTGCAGCTAGTAGCTATAATAAAATACAAATATAGTGAAATATAGTGAACAAGAAAGGGATGGCAAGTGACAAGAGAAGTTTGGAAACCCCTGATAAAAGGCCATGGCATGAAACCTGTTTCAAAAGATTGTCAATCAAGATGATCAAGATAAATTTGATATTTTTTTTTTCCTCTTCTGGTTATTTTCTAGTCATTAGTAAATATATTTTTGATGTTGACAACAAATTATTATTTTTATTTGTCGTATTGATACTCAACAATTTTGCTTTCGGAGAACGAAAACAGGTCTTAATTGAGATATCAAAATATTTGGTAGGCCTAATTTTGTTATCGAAAACTCTTGCACAAAAGAAGTCCTTCAAAGTGAAAAAAAAATAAACCCAATAGAGATATTAAATATTCAGAGATCCGTATCCCATATTTAGTGCTTTTTTAGTGTGTTTTCTCAGTAAAAAACTCCCATATATATTTTTTTTTATTCGAGTTAGGGTACATTTATCACTTTTTGAATCATTGAGTCCCCCTCTCCTATAAAACAGACTGGATAGGATACAACTTTCTCATATCTTCGGTTTTCGAAAGTTGTGTGATGTGTGCTGTCACACCGACTGAATTTTATAAAATATTCACTGGTCCATAAAAAAGTGACACACTTTGAATATTTCATTTATTAAAAATTATTATAATAACAGTATTTTAAGTCAAATATCATATTTAATGAAAGTTTTTTGTGAATTTTAAAGAACACCTAAAACATTGAAAAATAAATCCTTCTGTCATTTTTGTTTCTTTTTAAGGCTTTTCGGCATTTTTAGGCCATATAGACTTTTAACGCTAATCAGAATTTAGAAATGATATATATTAGGAGGTCTAGGCACATTTTTTACCAAGGGTTGCGATAAATAACGACGGGGTCAAAATGGCCTTCGACGCCGAAAAATAAAAAAAAATTTATGGACTGCCTTGGATCCGAACCCGCACCCCTTTGGCTTGCATGTTGACATTTGTCAACAACTTTAGCCGATCTCTATACACCGGGTGCCATAATTGCCTGATGTGCTTGAGAGTCGAGCCTAAAATAAATAAATCATCTTATTACAGCCTAGAGCAGCGTTTTCCAAACTGTGAGGCGCGCCTCCCTAGGAGGCGCGGACTAGTCTAAGGGGAGGCGCGAATATTCGATTGGCCACCAAGATCAATTTTCCAAATGATTGCTAGTTTTATAAATAAAATAATAAAATTTAGAAGATTCTGGGACGGAGGTTTTTAATTAAAATAATAAATATGAATAAATAAAAAAAATATTTTTATATAAATTTATATTTATTAGTATTAAAAATTTTTGTTTTTGTATTATTTTATTAAATGTGTGGGGGGGGGGGGCATCATACGATTAAATATTTTTAAGGGAGGCGTTGTAACATAAAGTTTGGAAACCACTGGCCTAAAGTAAGACTCATTCTAGAAAATTATGATACTATATTGACAAGACACGAAGCTCGCCGAAGGCGATAGCATTGTTGATTATTTTATTTATTAGGATTGGATAAGGGTTAAAAAATTAAAAAAAAAAATGTTTTTTTAATTTTTT
>JAKCPI010004685.1:0-23957 GCA_023213315.1 Euborellia annulipes
GACTTTGATAACTGTTTTGTTTATAATTTCGTTAATTTATAACATATTTTCACGAATGAATGATTTTTGGAAAGCTAAAGAACTATAGAATATCGTAAAAATATCTCTTTTGCATTCAGGGATGGAAAAAATTGTATTAGGGGTGTCCAAAGTTAAAAAAAACTTTAAAAAATTTCGATTTTTTTTAACTTTTAGCACCACTAAATCAACTTTGATCGGGCTGAAACTTTATATTTCTATGTAATTCCTCTTCAAAATTTGAACAGCTTTGGAGTACATTTTCTATTAAAATTTAATTTTCTCTATAGCTCCAAAACTAGACGTGATGGTTCAAAACTGTTGGCATTTCTTGAATCAGCGCTAATCAAATACCCAGGGATAGGTTAAAATATCCCGGCAACAACATCACTGTTCCCCTGTGTCATTTATAATAATAACTTGATATGAATTCACTCAATAATACTGATTGACACGATAAATTTGTATAATTTGCTATTGTAAAAAATTCTATTGTATTTTCCCAAATTTTTTCTTTATCTCGGGGCTCATATTTTCCAGTACCAGTCTTGAATTTTGTATTTTTTTCCGTTTTGATTCTCCTTAATCTCTTGAAACGTCCACGCACCCTCTATGTTACTCGACCTCGGCTCTTTTACGTTTTTCATTCGTCTTGAGAAATTTATAAAATAAAAAAAAAAACTCCAACTACCAAACAACAAAACGTTTCGGTTGTTTTTAAAGCACTGGTTCTCAAAGTGGTTCTTCCAGACCCTGGGAATCCTTAAGCCTAGTGCACACCTAGCAACAAGGTCCTAGTGCACACCCAGAGACCCATTTGCAGCACAGCAATATTTAAAATATTTTATTTTTGATCTAAATTTTATTTTTAAATATACAATAATAGATAATAGGTATGAGTAGGATGACAGCGAAGAAAGAAATCAGACAAACATTTAATCAATTTTTATCTAATTTTATTTCGATTGCCGACGTTTCGGACGCAAATCGCACCCTTCCTCAGGACAATCGGGGCCCCGACTTCGAACATTGGAGGAGGATGAACACCCTATCCACAACATTGGTGCCCCCGACGTGATCATTGCCTACACAACAAAACAATGTTTTTTAATGACTAAAATTCTGAAATTTTTTGAGCTTCCCCATTTGGGGATATGGTACTCGAGTATTTTTTTTCTAGATTCTCTTATAAGAATACAAAATTTTGTTTCACAATTCCAATGCGAAATTTATCTAACAGACGGACATTAAACTCTATATAATTCTATTAAAGATCGCTTACTGCATTCGAAAAAAAAAGTTTTGAAACCACTCTAACCATCAACTATTTCAAATAATCCCCAAACAGTTGTTTTTTTTTTTTAATTATTCTAAATGGAATTGATTATTTGTACGATTCACAACTTGAAACATCTAGAGGGGAAAGCTTGTATGAAATATTAAAAAAAAAATTTTTTATACAAAAATAAAAACAAAATATCAATGTGTGTATTTCATTATATTTTATTTATAATTAGAACATTTCAAATAAAATAAAAACTAGAGATTTATAATTAAATGGGGAATACGGGCTTAAAAAAAAAAGTTATTTAATTCAAATATGAATACAACTCCTCCCCCCACCACCCTCCCATCATGTCTAAATACGATAGACATACCCGCATTAATCTAAAAGAATTCAATAATATTCCCTGTGTTATGTATGGATGAAAAAAAAGTAAAATAAATAAAATCTCTAAATAATATACATTTTTTTGTGAATAATTATAATTAATTTCAATTTATACAAGTTTTATTATATTAATTAATTAAAAAAAAAAAAAAACGTTCTGTCCCAAATGGTAGTGTAGATACATTTCCTTCATTAATGAATTCCCTATTCAACATATCAGCTACAGCCACGACCTACTTACTATTCAATTTCATTAATGGTTTAATTAATTAAAATAAGTCATTTTATGTTGATAACATTAAGGTGCGATCACACCGGGACCTGACTTTACTTTTTCATCGGACTGCCTGGGGTCCGAACCCGGGACGTTCGGTATAGAAGGTAGGCATGCTACCGACTACTCCAAGCCCCGTGGGCTTCTCAGTTTTTAATAAAGGCATTTTTGGCACTATAATGATAATAATAAAAAAAAATAATAATATTAGGATAACGTATTTTTTATTAAAAATTTCAAGAAATATATGTTAAGTCAAGTAAAATAGATTTCAAATTTTCTTTAATTAATAAAATATAATTTTTAAAATATTCAATTAAGAAATATTTTTTACGAATGTGTTTATTAAAGCTTTTGTGGTTTGAATAATTATTATTAGGAGAATTTTTAATTAATAGACCTCCTTTTTGTATTAATTATTTATTAAAACTATAAATACTGTACGACGTTATTACTGCATATTCTGCAGCTGTTATCAAGTACTGTGCACTTGCTTTAACTACACTTATATTTATGTAGTTTATTTTGAAATAAATTTACCTACTGGGAAAGAATCAAGTATCATTCAAGTAAAAACATTTTTTTTAAAGCGAAGTTGCCCTCTGGCTTGATGTAGTTTGTAGCGCGCCTGCCTTCTATGACAAGGGTCGCGTGTTCGGATCCCATGCGGCCCGATGATTTTATTCAAGCCATTTGGATTCCAAATGCCTGGACCCCAAATAAATATATATTCATAACGGTTATCGTCAAAGTCTTAAATAGCCCAAGTTGCCGAAAATACTGTGTGCCTGTGTGTATGTGTGTGAGTGAGAATGAGAAAAAAGTGTGAATATTTAAAAAAAAACGAAGTTTTTTTAGCGGTTGATTCAAATTGCTTTCTTTTTTTTTATTTATTTATTTAAGGTCTTTTTAGGCCATTTTGACTCCGTTCCTATTTATTTAAATTGATTGGTAGCCAAAAAATTAGCTATTTTCTAAAAGATAGACAAAATTGATTACAAATTTTTTTTTAGAAATAAAATATATTTTTAATAAGAATCAAATGAGAAATATTTTTTTAATTACCTTTTTAAAATATGGGTGAATATAATATTTTGAAAAGATTAAATACAAAAGGGCTCTGCGGGATAGAGACAACATAAAACTCATACGTCATACACGTCATTCAAATACGGTGGTAATTAGATGAGTACAATGACAAATAATTTGATTTTCTTTCTGTTCATTAATAATTGATTGTAAAAGGAAGAGTAAAAAGATCTTTGATCATTTCTGTTGCTCCGAAGATGGCTTTAACCACAACCGAAACCGCAGTTGTTGAATATATCTCTTAACAACAAATATTACCTTTATATTCTTTTCCTTCTATCCTGAGCAGGGGCGTATATAGAAATTTTTTGTGGGGGGGGGGCCCGAACTGAAAATTTTTCTGCGGAAAATTTTTTTTTAAGAAACTAAATTTTTTTTCACCCGAAATTTTTTGCAGAACATTTTTTCCTTCTTTGCGGAACCAAAGTTTTCCATCCTGCGGAAAAATTTGTTGTGCTGATGTCTGTATATCCCTTATATATGTATATGTGTTTGTAGGTTTTAGGGGAGAGGGGCCCGGGCCCCCTCCCCCCCCCCCCTTATATTTTTCTTTCTCTCATCATGTACAATGAACACACCAAACACACCAAAGTGCAGCTTTACATATGAATTTTTATCTCCTAATCCCAATGTGGTCCCAAAATGAAATTTTAATATGTTGTTTATCGTAAAATGAGGAAGCATATATATTTTTTTCATCAATTTTGGAGGTGACATGTTTTGAGATATTCAAGGTCAAAGGTTAAAGTCAATGACCTTAATTATTTTCATTGTTGAAATGTGATCATGTTGTACATCATTTTAAAGCTTGTTTCAAGACCTTTCCAAAAATACTTGGTTCATAGTTCTATCTTTATTAGAACAGAAGTTACAGCCGTTTTTGTCTGCAAAGATTTTGAAATTTTCCGAAATTTTTCAAATTTTTAGGGGCCATAACTTTTGTTCTACTTGTGCTACAATTCTGTAATTTGGCATTTTTCTTTCTCTCATCATGTACAATGAACACACCAAATTTCATCAAAATCGGAGATGGTCGGGTTGAAAATGGTACTTTTCTGTGTTGATTTGAAATGAAATGACTCTTTTCTTTTTATCAACCAGATCCTGAAGACGGCGGCTAACAGACTCAAGTAAATTAGCGTTTTGCTAATTTACTTGAGTCTGTTCGCCGCCGCCGCCTTCTGACTGCCCCTTGTTTCCCCTTCTGACTGCCTACCCCATCACATTGGAATAAAATACAGTATTAATGTCTTTTTCTTCACCCCTCTGAGAGCGAACAGGTCCCAATATAAATGATTTCAATGAACTTATTTTTATTCCACTTTTCCCACGTTTTACGTTCACGTAGAAACATTTCAAGGTGTACGATATGATACAAATAAAAAAAAAAAAGGAGAAAATAAAGTTTTTTTTTCGAAAGTTATTCGTCTTTTACATCAATTTTAGCTTTTATTCGAGCAGCTCTATATATATATATATATATCTGTATTCTATCCCAGCTACTGTCATGGGCTTGTCAATTTATATATACAGGAAATTTATTTGATATTAAAAAAAAAAAGTCATGATAGAATAATTTTTTCTAAGTCCCATGAGAGAAGGAAAGAGACTCTCTTTTTGTTAGGACAATTTCCATCGATCATTTAACAGAGATAAATTCATAAAATAGTCACAGGGACGAGGGCGGAAGGGCGGGGCGGGGGGGGGGGGTGATGGAGTCAAAAAGCTAAAGGTCAAATCGACTGCACTGCAACTTGTTGTTGTTGTTGTTATCTATTAAAGAGAACCAAAGCAAGTAAAAGAAAAAAGACTGTAACAAACAAAAAACAAAGAATAATCTAGGTCATAGTTTCTCAAGCTTATTTTGCTCACCGACCCCTTTGAGAATATGCTTTTTGCTAGAGTCCCCCCCCCCCCCCCCCCATTTTAATTTTACTTAGCACCTGTCGCGAATTTAAAACAGCTATTGCAAAAGTTTTATTTAATATTTTAAAACTAAACAAAAAAATTATAAATTTTTCACGTCTCAGGATAGCTAAAAACGCAAATTTCAATGCCTAATTTTAAAAAATTTTTCCATACCCCCTAGGGTGTTGGCCTTGTATTCCAAGGGTCGCGGGTTCGGATCCCAGACAGTTTTTAATGAATATTATGATATTATTTGGTTTTAATTTGACTACAAAAAATTAGGATGTCCCCTAAATGGCGACATACGACTGCAAAGGTAAAATATATAATGTCGCCTTTATGACGAGCTAAAAAAAAATTTGAGGGACTTTAAAAATTAATATTTTAAGTTGAGAATTTGAGATACTTATTTTTTTTCGACTATAAAATTCGACCATAACTAGAAAAAATTTAAAAAAATCAAAAAAAAAATCGATTTTTGACGAATTTGGAAATTTTTTAAAATTTTGATCGACTCTTTAAAAATTTTTTTGTGCTCATCTTTGGAGAGGTCTCTTAAAACATGATATACTAAAATATTGTCATACGAGATTGAAAAAAAAAAAATAGTAGGTTTTTTGCGCCATCCTATTCTTCACCTTCCCTACATCATAAATTTTAGGCCATTGACTACCAATCCAGGTGAAAAAAAAAAAAAATTTGGGCCCCCCCTTGACAAAATCCTGGGACCGCCACTGACAGCCTTATATGGCCTAAGCTGCCGAAAAGACTGTGTGCATGTGTGTATGAGTGTGAGTGTGAATGAGAAAAGTGTGTGTTCATTTATTTATTTATTTATTTAAAAGGATTGTTGGCATTAGGCAAGTCTGTGTTAAAAAAAACAAAACATGAATTCTAATTTAATATTGGGGTTTTTTTTTATAGCTGTGTAGTTGATGTAGTAGAAGATGGCCCTAAACAGGACCGAAACGTCAGCAATGAGGGTTTAATAAAAGAAAAGAAAACTAGCTGCTCTCTCTTTTTATCCTTCTACTACATGAATTCTAAAGTACCGTACTGTCGGAAACTAAATATATGTCGACACGAAAAATCTGGTGTGACAAGCTCTTCGGTAATCGTAAGTTGTGTGCTGTGCGAAGGTCACACCGGATTTTTATTATTGCAAATAAGAAGAGATAAAAACAAATTTTAACAACTTATAAATTGTGAATTTTGCCCCGGAGCCGTGGCTCAGTGAGGCATTTGAGGGAAAGAGACGAATGTTTTCATTCTCTCCTGGGAACGCCACTCTTTTAATATACCGGTAATTGTAATTATTTTTTCCATTAATAAATCATTTAGGTTATTAAATTCTGAAATGAATTAAATTTAAAAAATTTTAGTATATTTTTAATTTTTCAAATTTTCCCACCTCTATGACGTCATGGAGAAAGGATTTCAAGATGATGAATGAGAGAGAGTAATTTCCTTTTATAATGTCTATCCTAATGATACTTTAATCAAGGCGCCTAGAATGTTCGTTTCCTTTCGACTTTCTCCTTTTTTTGGGATGCAATATTCTCACGCCTTCTATGATTGGCCACCTTGTGAGAGCCCAGCCAATCAGAGAGGGTCTTGTAAAGGCAGGCCTTGGCATCTTCTTCCAGCTTTGATTGCCGTTGATCTATTCAATTGCCGAGTGGGCCTCGAGTAATGTGAATCAAAATAGAGCTCATCGCGCTTCCAAATGACGCTAGGCCTATCTGCAAATAAGTTTTCTTTTATTCAGTGCTTATCAATACAAGTTTTCCTTTGTCCAGTGTTTATCCAAGTTATCATTTATCCAGTGCTACCTTTGATCCGATGGCTTCATGTCGATCAGCCTCCAACCGATCCGACGCCTCTCCTTTCCTCTCTGGCTTCGGGCGCCATGTTAGAGATCCTCTCATCAGGTACCTCCTCTGTTCTCTCACCTTTTCTTCACCTTAATGTTCCTTGTTGATTTTTTTTTTTAATTAAAATATGCGAATTTTATTTAAGTAAAATATTGCAAAATGTTTTTATAAATATATAAACTAGCTGCGCAACCCGACTCCTGGTTGTCCTCACATATAAAATTCCATATTTTCCTTATAAAATTTCAACATTATATAATATTTTTTTACTAATGATTTTATCACAACTAAATTTTTTCTCCTTTCTTATTGGGAGTCCAATAATTTATTGATTAATTAATTTTTCTAAAACTTTTTCAGACTTAAGTCATTAATTTCAATCCTAGAACCAAATTATACAACAATTTTTATTATTTTTTCATTTAAGAGATATTTTAATTTATTATCTTTTTTCACTATATAATAGCGGAGTGTCCTTCCGTCTGTCTCGCCCTGTTTGACCAACTTCCCGTTGAAAATTTGAAACGAAATTTTGCAGTCTTATAGAATCCGAGAAAAATACTCGGATCCCGAAAATTTTGAATAATTTATCCCTAAATTTACTATTTCACCCTTAGTAAATGTATAGAGAAATATTTATGTATTCTTTGCAATTATATATTTTATGAATGTTAACAAATCCTAAAGCAGGCACTGGATTGGAATAGTAATGATTAGAGACCGGATTTTAAGCAAAATGCTTATTGCTGAATTTTATAAGCAACCATTAGATATTTAATTTCTATACGAATTAGGAAAAACTAAGTGCATTGAGATTGCATTTTTTATGCTTTTTTTGCTTTTTTTGAGTTTTCATGCTTTTTTTCCCTTTCGTGCTTATTTGAACTTATTTTACGAATATTTATAATTTTTTTTTTTTTTTTTTTATTAAAAATCTTTTTTCCCATTCACACACGCATACACCAGGGACGTATATAAGAGGGGGGGGCGCCCCCCCCCCAAAAAACAAATTTTCCAAAACCCCGCAGTGTGAAAAAATATAGCCCTGTAAAAAAAATTTTTTCCGCAGGGTGAAAAAATTTGGTTCCGCAAAAAAAAATTTTTCGCAGGGGGGGGGCGGAATAAATTTAGTTTCTTTAAAAAAAAATTTGTATACGCCATTGGTATGAGTAAAAATTGCTTATTAGAGGCTTTTTTTCAACTTATATGCTTATTTAACAACTTTTTATTCAAGTTTTTTATGCTTTTTTAAGCACTTTTTTTTGCATTTTTTATGCTTTTTTGTCCGGTCTCTAGTAATGATAATTTTTTCATAGCCCTTGGGCCTTGGTGTAGTGGTTAGGGTGCTGGCCATCTGTACCATGAGTCGCGCTTCCTCATCCCGTCTCATGCAACAATTTATTTCTATTTTATTGGCTACCAATAAATTGAATTAAATAGATACTGAGTCTAAATGAAATGGCCTCCGTTGCCTAAAAAGACCTTAAAATAAATATTGTAAAAAAAACGCAATAGTATTTAAATATTCACACATGAGGAAATTTCTCCAAGGCTTTGATTTTTACTTTGTCTTATCCTATAGGTCTATATGAAATATATATAGAGAGAAAGTATTGGGATCATGTCGAGATTTTGATGGATATATGTTTTGAGGTGAAAATTGTTTGAAGTACTCTTTGCTGGTGTAATTCAACTTTTTTTATTTATTTTTTTTTTATCAATTTGATGATAAAAATAGAAAATAATTTTTTTATTATTTTTTGCTTAATTGTTTCTGTGAATACATGTTTGAAATCAGGTTTTATTTTTAGACGATCTATGGACAGAAAGTCAGCCCCCCCCCCCACACGAAAGTCTCAAATGCCGCGGGCGTTATCGCCCACGTTGAGAACCAATGTTCTAGGTGCTATAAGAAATTGAAACAACATAACTATTTTTTCTCAATTCAGATTTTTTGTTCTTTCAAATGTTCCCTTTTTTTATTAGTCAATCTTCCATTTTGTTTAACAGTAAAAAAAAAAAAAAAAAATACATCCATTTGCATTTGTTAAAATATCAAATTGCCGATGGCCTATGCGAAGAGATTGTTCATGTCATGCTTGTTGAACCTCGGATGGGTGGCCCCGAGCAACACAAGTGTATATAATAAAATCTATTTGTAAAGTCTAATGGGTCTTGTAAGTCAAACAGACTTGGTCTATAAATAAAAAAAGTAATAAAAATAAATAAATTTCAACTTTATTATCGACTGTAAATAAAAATCCAATATTTAAGAATAAGATTTTCTCAGAATTCAAATACATTTTTTTTAAATTTTATATTTAGACCAGGCGCTGGAGGTAGTTGAGTATGCAAAATTTGAGGACCGAATTCTGACAATGGATTTGGGCTAAGAATAGCTCCCAGAATAAGGATCCGGATCTTGCCGGGCCAATTTTTGGTCCAATTTTTTTTTACCCCCACCCCATAGGAAATCAATGGAGTGCATGCTAAGATGATGTGAAGATTTGCAATTATGGTCAAATTCGAGTACTTAAAACCTCAAACAATGAAAAAACTGTCTTGTCAGCAACTGAGGGGATCCTCTATAGTCCCCTGAGAAGTACTATCTTGCCACCAGTTGTGGTGGTCCCCTCTAACCCCTTCATCTCTTTTCTCTCTCTTTGTTATAAATTTAAATATACGGCTTTAACACCATGCCAAATTGTGGGGACCGGCAATTATGTTCATAATCCACTAGCTGGTATCCCAATCAATGAAAAATACTATCTTGCCGCCAGCTGCGGTGGTCCTCTCTAACCCCTTTACCTCTTTTCTCTCTCTTTGTTATAAATTTAAATATACGGCTTTAACATCATGCCAAATTGTGGGGACCGGCAATTATGTTCATAATCCACTACCTGGTATCCCAATCAATGAAAAATACTATCTTGCCACCAGTTGTGGTGGTCCCCTCTAACCCCTTCATCTCTTTTCTCTCTCTTTGTTATAAATTTAAATATACGGCTTTAACACCATGCCAAATTGTGGGGACCGGCAATTATGTTCATAATCCACTAGCTGGTATCCCAATCAATGAAAAATACTATCTTGCCGCCAGCTGCGGTGGTCCTCTCTAACCCCTTTACCTCTTTTCTCTCTCTTTGTTATAAATTTAAATATACGGCTTTAACACCATGCCAAATTGTGGGGACCGGCAATTATGTTCATAATCCACTACCTGGTATCCCAATCAATGAAAAATACTATCTTGCCGCCAACTGCGGTGGTCCCCTCTAACCCCTTCACCTCTTTTATCTCTCTCTTTGTTATAAATTTAAATATACGGCTTTAACATCATGCCAAATTGTGGGGACCGGCAATTATGTTCATAATCCACTAGCTGGTATCCCAATCAATGAAAAATACTATCTTGCCGCCAACTGCGGTGGTCCCCTTTAACCCCTTCACGTCTTTTATCTCTCTCTGTTATAAATTTAAATATACGGCCTTAACATCATGCCAAATTGTGGGGACCGGCAATTATGCTCATAATCCACTACCTGGTGCTCCAATCAATGAAAAATACTATCTTGCCACCAGTTGTGGTGGTCCCCTCTAACCTCTTCACCTCTTTTATCTCCCTTTATTATAAATACACCAGGTAGTAGATTATGAGCATAATTGCCGGTCCCCACAATTTGGCATGGTTTTAAGACAGTACATCTAAATGTATAATAAAGGGAGAGAAAAGAGGTGAAGGGGTAGAGGGACCACCACAACTGGTGGCAAGATAGTATTTTTCATTGATTGGGATAACAGGTAGTGGATTATGAACATAATGCCGGTCCCCACAATTTGGCATGGTGTTAAAGCCGTACATTTAAATTTATAACAAAGAGAGAGAAAAGAGATGAAGGGGTTAGAGGGGACCACCACAACTGGCGGCAAGATAGTATTTTTCATTGATTGGAGCACGAGGTAATGGATTATGAGCATAATTGCAGGTCCCCACAATTTGGCATGGTTTTAAGACAGTACATCTAAATGTATAATAAAGGGAGAGAAAAGAGGTGAAGGGGTTAAAGGGGACCACCGCAGTTGGCGGCAAGATAGTATTTTTCATTGATTGGGATAACAGGTAGTGGATTATGAACATAATTGCCGGTCCCTACAATTTGGCATGGTGTTAAAGCCGTACATTTAAATTTATAACAAAGAGAGAGAAAAGAGATGAAGGGGTTAGAGGGGACCACCGCAGCTGGCGGCAAGATAGTATTTTTCATTGATTGGGATACCAGCTAGTGGATTATGAACATAATTGCCGGTCCCCACAATTTGGCATGATGTTAAAGCCGTATATTTAAATTTATAACAAAGAGAGAGATAAAAGAGGTGAAGGGGTTAGAGGGGACCACCGCAGTTGGCGGCAAGATAGTATTTTTCATTGATTGGGATACCAGGTAGTGGATTATGAACATAATTGCCGGTCCCCACAATTTGGCATGGTGTTAAAGCCGTATATTTAAATTTATAACAAAGAGAGAGAAAGGAGATGAAGGGGTTAGAGGGGACCACCGCAGCTGGTGGCAAGATAGTACTTCTCAGGGGACTCTAGAGGATCCCCTCAGTTGCTGACAAGACAGTTTTTTCATTGTTTGAGGTTTTAAGTACTCGAATTTGACCATAATTGCAAATCTTCACATCATCTTAGCATGCACTCCATTGATTTCCTATGGGGTGGGGGTAAAAAAAAATTGGACCAAAAATTGGCCCGGCAAGATCCGGATCCTTATTCTGGGAGCTATTCTTAGCCCAAATCCATTGTCAGAATTCGGTCCTCAAATTTTGCATACTCAACTACCTCCAGCGCCCGCTCTATTTTATATCATTAAATAAACTACCCTTTTCATATCTCAAATATTTTAAATTTAAATTTGAACGGTTATTTTTATCGTTCGGTTTTTTACTCTTTTTTTTAACGATTAAAAAAACCTCCCACGTTCAGAGAAAATAGAAAAAAAGAGAAATTTTCATAGAATTACCTAAATGGAAGAAAAAAAAAATACAACCCCTCTAGAGGATAGAACTTGGAACATCCATTGCCTCTCTAAAAAGCGTTCGAACCTCTCGAGAATTGAACTCAAAGCCTCTAGTTCTGATCCTCTTGGGGAGAATTTCTCCTTTTTTTCGTATATGAAAACTAAATCCCTTTAGGTGTTTATATTCTGATAAATATAAAATATTTAAAGTTAAAAAAAAATCAAATTTTTTTTTTTTTTTAAATGTCGGCCGATTTTAAGTAAATATCTATGTTTATATTTCGATGCTTGTTCTCTTTTGTTTTTTAATCAAACTGACCGATACATGATAAATATTAAAATGTTTTTTCAAACGAAACGATATTTCTTTTTCTTTATTTTATTACCAAATATTTAGACAGTTTAATATAGAAAATTTTAATAAAGTGTACCTATATTATTTAACTACAACCCTGTAGAATAATTTATAACTGAAATCATTTAAAGCTGAAAATTTTTCAGAAAAATTTCAAAAATTCAAACTTTTAGGCCCTTATTTATTATTAATTAATTTATTATTTTATTATACTTACCAGGGGACGTATATAAGGGGAGGGGCGAGGGCCCCCCCCCGAAATTTCCCAAATACATATACATACTGTATATAGGGATATACAGACATCAGCGGGACTCCCCCCCCCTCCGAAATGTCTGATTGGATGGAGCGCGAAAAACTATAGTTCCGCAAAAAAAATTTTTCCCCGCAGGGTGGAAAACTTAGGTCCCGCAAAAGAAAAAATGTTCCACAAAAAATTTCGTGTGAAAAAATTTAGTTTCTTTAAAAAAAATTTCCTCAGAAATATTTTTGAGTTCAGGCACCCTCCCAAAAAATTTCTATATACGCTCCTGATACTTATATTAAAATTAAAAAAAAAAAAGAGTATTTTTTTATTCTAATAAAATACTAGCTTTTTTACTTTCTCGTATAGAGAAAGTTATGTAATCGTAAAAAAATTCGACTTCGAGATTTTGATGTTTCTCCACGTTTTAGACCTCCCTGAGTCCAAAAAAACCATTTTTGGCATTATGTCTGTGTGTGTGTGTGTGTGTGTGTGTGTGTGTGTGAACACGATTGCTTAAAAACCAAAGCAGCTAGATCGATGAAATTTGGTATATGCTCCTTACACTAAAATTGTAGATTTCTATCAACTTTTGAGTAAATACGTCACTTGGAAGTAGTACTTTACTTAAAAAGTTTTTTCAAAAATTTGGAAATTTTTAATTTTTTTGTTATATTATGATAAAATACTCTATTTTAAAAAGTTTTTATTCTTTGACATTTTTTCGAAAACTGAATAGTTTTTGAAATAATCAAAGAAGAAATAGAAAATTTTCGTTAATTTTGATAAAAAATCAAAACAAAATCATACAGGTGTCATTAAAAAAAGGGCAAATATAAACAAATGAATTTGTGAAACAAATGAATTTGTTTATATTTATCCTTTTTTTAATGACACCTGTATGATTTTGTTTTGATTTTTTATCAAAATTAACGAAAATTTTCTATTTCTTCTTTGATTATTTCAAAAACTATTCAGTTTTCGAAAAAATGTCAAAGAATAAAAACTTTTTAAAATAGAGTATTTTATCATAATATAACAAAAAAATTGAAAATTTCAAAATTTTTGAAAAAACTTTTTAAGTAAAGTACTACTTCCAAGTGACGTATTTACTCCAAAAGTTGATAGAAATCTACAATTTTAGTGTAAGGAGCATATGCCAAATTTCATCGATCTAGCTGCTTTGGTTTTTAAGCAATCGTGTTTACACACACACCCAGACGTAATTCCAAAAGAACATACGAGAAAGTCTCGGGGAAGTCAATCCCCATATTTTTTAAATGCTTTTATTTAACTTACTCTTTCAAGGTCACCAACTTTATGGCTTTGTTAAGGACACTTCCCGATGAGCTAGAGGTGTGAAATGTAATACTTAAGAGTCATTTTTGATGACGCCACTATATGGTGGTTTTGATCAAAATAGACCAAACTAATGTGGTACTTTATTTGAAACCCTTCGCAAATTAATGTAATTTCAAAAGACTTCCCGATGGGCTAGAGGTGTGAAATGTAATACTTAAGAGTCATTTTTGATGACGCCACTATATGGTGGTTTTGATCAAAATATACCAAACTAATGTGGTACTTTATTTGAAACCCTTCGCGAATTAATGTAATTTCAAAAGACTTCCCGATGGGCTAGAGGTGTGAAATGTAATACTTAAGAGTCATTTTTGATGACGCCACTATATGGTGGTTTTGATCAAAATAGACCAAACTAATGTGGTACTTTATTTGAAGCCTCACGCAAATAAGGCCCTATTAACTATAGTTTTGAATTTTGATATTTACGAGTCATTTTTTTATGATAATGAATAATTTTTCAATTGAACCAAATCAATACAGGCCAAACTAATGTGGTACTTTATCATATTGATGATTTTTGATAAGACTAAAAGACTAAAAAAGCTTAAAATAAAAATAAAATAAAAAAAAAAGATTTTTAAAAAAATGCTTTTATTTAAATTGAACTAAAAAGAGAGAAATAAGAAAGAAATAATTTAATTGTTCTTGTTAAAATTTTTTAATATTTATGACTTAAAATAAAAGCGTGGGGCGCGAGCCTCGGAATCACTTCGAAGCGCCCCACGCTTTTATTTTAAGTCAAATATTAAAAAATTTTAACAAGAACAATTAAATTATTTCTTTCTTATTTCTCTCTTTTTAGTTCAATTTAAATAAAAGCATTTTTTTAAAAATCTTTTTTTTTTATTAGTGTTGAAAATTAGAATTCCAAAATTACATCTCTCTTATTAAAAAAAAAAAAAAAATTGTTGGGCCCGAATTGATTGGATGATAAAAATTTATTAACATATGTTGGAAGTTTACTTCTTTTAGTATATGTTCGGTCTCTTGCAACTTCCTAAATTTTACATAAAAATTTATTATTCTTATTTATTTTATTCTAAATACTAAACTTGTACGATCGATAGAACGGCCCCTGCTAAATAAGACTCGGCAACCAAACGCACATCTAAAGGGTTGAAAACACATATTTTGATATTTAAACTTGCCCCGGGCAACTATTAAATTTTATATGCCCAAAACCAACTTGATTAAATTGTATATTTGAGTGGAAATGGTTTACTAGCGGAATTAAAAGTTTTTAGAAATTATTCAAGAGTTTCTTGATAATAAAACAATTGCAAATTTTAAACTTCAATTACAAATAGACCCTTAACCCATCTTTTTTAATGGAAGCTCTCCTTAATTTCAATAGTAATATTTAGTATGTCTTTCTAACTCTAAATATGTAGTTGTTTTGAAAACTTATTATTTAGACTCTAGACCAGTGTTTAACAACCTTTTGAAGTCCAAGGTACCCCAAAGGTGCGTTTGGAATAACATTACACACTAGAGGCACCTTTTCTTTTTTTTCCCCTAGCAAATCGAAATTTTTTCCGCCCTGCGGAAAATTTTTTTCACTACCGTGAAAATCATTTTACCTTTTTTTTTTAGGAGAACGAAATTTTTGCTGCCCTTCGGAAAATTTTTTCCTCCTTCCACGAAATGTTTTCCGTCCTACGCGAAATTTTTGCCGTTTCCGTTTAAATCATTTGGGCTTTTTTAGCTAAACTTTATTTTTTCGGACTCTTTTTTTTTTTTACCTAAATATATCGCGACACCCTTAGGCATTCTCTCGGCACACTGTTTGGCAACAACTGCTATAAACTGTATAATTATTTTGGTGAATACAGTCTTGCTTGGCTTCAGAGTAAATAATTAACAAATTACAAATTTTCGGCCAAAATTAATTTAGACATCTAAATTTATTAAGGAATTTTTCGAGGCTTTTAACGAGTTAGAAGAAATTATTTTAATAACAAGTGGGGTTATAGTTTTTTTTAATAGGATTCTCCTTTTGGCATTAAACAGGATTCTTTAGAGATTTTATAGTCAATAAATTTTATACAATGCAAACAAACATCTCCTCGGCATCTGAGGCCATTTAGACTTTCAAACGATATTCAATATAATATCATTATGGTCCAGCCATTTATTTATATCATTTATTTTCCAATTGATTTAAATTCCTCGGATACCTCACATAACTTGGCTTTTAATGTTATAATTTTTGACATTTGCACTATCTTTAAACTCTCTACCACGGGGGTAGGGGGTCGAGAAACATTTTTTTAAATGAATAGATAATAATGTTTCGAAAGCCAATAAGTTCTAGACATTATTTTTTTTCTCTCTCTTGAGGGGTGAGTTTTAAACTTCAAACTCTTCTTCCTGGTTTCGAGTCAAATGACCCCAGTAAAAATTCAATTGAAGCTCTATATAAAGTTTGACCGAAACGTCTTGAAAATTTGGGATTTGTTTATTATTTAGCATAATGACTTGACAATTATTTCACACAGAATTAATTATATGTTGAGATAATTCAGTTGGCTGACATTTCGCACTCTTCAGGGCCACCTATTTCCAGGTTTAGAAGTAGGCCTACTTGGCCTTGCTTAACCAAAACAATCTTGTTGACTCTGTACCTCTTCTTTCTGGCAAGAATAAATTAATTTCAAAACAAAAAAATCTGGTGTGACTGGCGCACAGCACACAACTTTCTCTTACCTTCGGTAATCAAAAGTTGTGTACTGTGCTTGTCACACCAGATTTTTTGTGTCGACATATATTTAGTTCCCGGCAGTAGTGAATATTTGAATTCAGATGTAAAATGTATAAGTATGGGAAAATATTTATATTTTGTTACCATGGCAACCATTTCTCCTATCTTTCCTATGAAGCACAAGAGTAAAGTGTGCTTCAAACAATTTTGAGGGCAAAACGAGAATATACATTTGAAAGAGCATCTAAAAAATAATTGATTTTTGAATTTTAATCAAAATCGTTAGAGCGAATTTTGAGAAAATCGAAAAAAACTGAAAAAGTACATCAGTAAAGTACTAGTACTCTTTGGCCGATTTTGATTAAAAGCTTATTTTTCCGGTCCCGGGGGCTGTTTAACTTAAATATAAAATTTCAACCTCCTAGCTCAATTCCTTCATGCTTAAAATTGAACACACACACACCCACCCACACACACACACACACCCACCCACACACACACAGACAGACCATGTCGCGAAAACCACTTTTTTGGATTCAGGGGACCTCAAAACGTGAAGATCCATCAAAATCTCGACATCGAATTTTTGACATGAATCCAATACTTTCTCTCTATATATATACTAGTCGCAAAGCCCGCCTTCGGCGGGCTTTCCGCTCTAGCCAGGGGGGCTGCGCCCCCTGGACCCCTTGCTCGCCTTCGGCGAGCAAGTTTATTCCCAATTTGGGATATTTCTTGTTGCAATGCAAGTGTTAAGATGTTAAGGAAGGATCTTATATTCAAGCGAGGCGAGGGTACCTATTGGGAACAGCACAAAAGGGTCTGTTTATGACTGTTTAAAGGGTCAGTCACCTCTCTTCGTTTTTCAACTGCTGCGTAGCCCCCACCCCCAGCCCATATTCAGGTAGGAAGCTGGTTCACATAGCATAAAGGACGCTCTCTAATTTCTAGCCAATTTGTTGATTTTGTGTTCCCATATTGAAGAAATTTGATTATAATTAATTTTCCAAAACATTTAAGAGATTCAAATTATTACTACGTTACTCCCAGAGCCATATACTATATGTATACTTAATTTCAAATGGATTCATTGGAAATTGTGGATTTCTATAGAACATATACATACATATTTACATACATACATTTTTCCCATTTCATTTTTATATATATAGATTACATATATACATAGGTAAGAGAAAGTAAAAGATAATAAGTTTTGCACTATTCGCTTGACCTTTCCTGTCAGATAATGTTTATTTTTCTCATTTAATTTTTTTTTTTTTTTTTTAATCAATAGGCCTACATAAAGGAGTATTGTTTTGTTTAAATCGATTCAACGTATAAAGTTGATCATTTCGTCTAAATTTGCCAAGTTTGCCTTACCCCCACCCGCTATTCCTTTAATGCCTTTAGGTAATTAAAGCTCTGCTTTTGACCAAAAAGCTTTTCAAGCCTCTCTCACCTGAGCAAACAAAACAAACATTGCGTGCCAAGTTTAGTCCTGAGTTCCTGTTTTGTTGATAGGATTTCATTTAAACTGCCAGACTTTGAGAAAATAGTTTAATTCAACGTCGACTGTTCAAAATCTGTCAAATTTTTGACATGCAAACAATCGTTTTAACTGAATATTATAATATTAACTAGTTTTGGAAGAAAAACTTTTCTTAAAAGAGGTAATACCCCTGTCCAAGTGCGAAGCTCTTGAAGGGGAAAACTTTTACGAAAATTGATCACTATTTTGAAAAAATCTGGTGTGACAGCCCGCACAACACACAACTTTCTCTTACTTACCCTTCGTCAAGAGAAGGTTGTGTACTATGCTTGTCACACTAGATTTTTTGTGTCGAGATATATTTAATTGCCCTTACCACTTAAGTTTCAAACTTGACCACGCGATTCGTTGATGGCGCTGAGCTACGAATGCTTCCACATCAGTAAAGAGTATTTCAAACGATTTTCACCAAAAATTTCACGAATATACTTTTTAAAAAGCATCTAAAAAATAGTTCATTTATGAATTTTAATTAAAATTGTTGAAGCGAATTTTGAGAATATCGAAAAAAAAATGAAAAACCACATCAGTAAAATACTAGTACTTTTTGGCCGATTTTGTTCAAAAGGTATTTTAACCCCTTGGGGGAGGGGGGCGCCTAACACAAATATAAAATATAGACGGAGAATAAAACCAGCGATGGACGCCTCTCACATCAATTTAATTCGTAAATGACCGTGATGCCGGTCGAAATATTTACGAATTAAATTGATGTGAGAGGCGTCCATTAACGGCTGGTTTTATTCTCCGGTTCCTTCTATATACGTATGGTCCAGCAAAAGTCCTAATTCTAACAAATATAAAATTTCAACCAATTTCATTCTTCCTTTGTTCCCATGACCTCCAGTGTTTGGAACAAGCTCCCTGCGTCTATCTTCCCCAAAACCTACAATCTTCAGACTTTCAAGTCTAATCTCAACGGGCATCTTGTCAGTTCCCGCAATTGAGTTCCCCTTTTATGCTTCTCCTTTTGTTTTTATTTTCTTCCTGACTGCATGTGACCACTGGTCATTTTAGGTCTTGGGACCTTATGCACCCATTCCAAAAAAAAAAAAAAAACCTCCTAGCTCTTTTCGTTCCTGAGGTATTTTGTTTATATACATACAGACGGACCAATTTGCGGAACCCACTTTTTTGAACTCAGGGGACCTCAAAACGTATATATCCATCAAAATCTCGACATCGAATTTTTGACATGATCGAAATACTTTCTCTCTACATATTTCATAAGAGAAAGTAAAAAGAAGACTAGCATAGTCTTTGAATAGGGACTTTCTAAGTTTTGTTTCTTCCATTTGTTAGATTATATTTTTACTCAATGGAATTTTTTCTAGAGCATATTTATCGAGATTGTTTTCATTGGGGGTATTATTTTATGACAAGAGTTAAATAAGCTAATGTTTAATTTTCTAAAAAGGGTATGTAGCCAGAGCGTAATGTTTTTATTAATTACTCTAGTCTTTATTTTTTGATTAAAATTAAAATTACCAGACCACCTAATTTTTATCTGATGTTATTTTATATTGTTATTTACTTAAATAAATTTTAAAATGTTTGTTTAAGAATTTAAAAAACACACACCTGGTGTTCATATTGTTTCTCGTTTAGTAATAATAATATTATCACTTTAAATTGCTCAATAAAAAAATTTACATACTTTATTTATTGAATAAACATATATAGGCCTATATATAGATAAAATAAAAAAAGTTTTTAATTAGCTAAAATTTTACCTCTTAAATAGTACGAGTGTTGTTGTTCTTTTTAACTTTTAAAATTTTGAAGTTATTCCACTTCAAGTAAACAAAAGGTGCTCGTTGCTGCTTTTAACTCGGCAAAAATAAGAAAAAAAAATAAAATAAACTTTCTAAATTTTTTTTCTTCTCTTCTTTAAAACTTTTTTTTTTTTTTTGATTTGGTAAAGTCGACAAACGTAATTGCTTTCTCTCTCTCTCTCTCCATTCATTTGCGATTATAAACAATATTAAAAAGTAATATGTCAAAGTTCATTTGCTATTTACATATATGAAAATTGGGAGTGTCCCCATTTCTTATTCGAAAGGCTACAGAGAGGTCTAATAAAGAGAATAATAATTATGTTCTTAAATGAAACGGCTTATAATCTTGTAAATTGGAATTTAATTGCAGTCTGGAGACGGCGAAATTTGACGTCTGAGACTGAGATTTACGATTTATATTAATAATGAAAAGGAGACGAGATAAGAAATAAAAATAAAAATAAATATTTCGTGTATATAAATATAGGCTCTAACTTATATAACAGAGATAAATTATTATTTTTAAAAATATTAAGGAAATAGATTTCGGGTTTAATCAAAAAATAAATAAATAAATAAACATTGGAGATATATAAAATATGTTAATTTTGAAAAAATTATAGCTCGACGAAATAAAACATCATTGATGGACAAGTCTGAATCTTACCTCAGGTAATCTAAAGTTGTGTTCTGTGCTTGTCACACCAGATTTTTTTGTGTCGAGATATATTTAGTTTCCGCCGGTATTTTAGAATTCAAGATGTAAATTTTTTTTTTTTTTTTTTTTTTCTCTTTATTTTCCGGCCTTTGACCCGGATGTAAAATTTATTAACATAGGAAAATAATTATATTGCCCTCGGGGCTTGGCGTAGAGGTTAGCGTGCTAACCTCGTATACCAAACGTCGCGGGTTCGGACCCCAGGCAGTCCGATGATTTTATTTAAGCCATTTGGATACCAAATGGCTTAAATAAGAATGCCTGGACCCCAAATAAATTATTATTATTAAATAACGGTTATCGTAAAAGTCTTAAATGGCCTAAGTTGCCGAAAAGTCTGTGTGAATGTGAGACTGAATGAGAAAAAAGTGTGAGTGTTTAAAAAAAAAAAAAAAAAAAAAAATTAATTATATTTTGTTACCATGGCAACCATTTCTCTTATTTTTCCAATGAAGTACAAGAGTAAAGTGTGCTTCAAACAATTTTGAGGGCAAAATGATAATATACAATTGAAAGAGCATCTTAAAAATAATTGATTTTTAAATTTTAATCAAAATCTTTAGAGCGAATTTTGAGAAAATCAAAAAAAAAAAAAAAAAAAAAAAAAAAAAAAAAATACTGATAAAAATAACTGAAAAAGTACATCAGTAAAGTACTAGTACTTTTTGACCGATTTTGATTAAAAGCTTATTTTCACGCACCCGGGGTGTGTTTAACTTATATATAAAATTTCAGCCTCATACCTCAATTCCTTCATGCTTACAATTGAACACAGACACACACACAAACAGACCATGTTGCAAAAACCACTTTTTGGATTCAGGGGACCTCAAAATATGTATTTCCATCAAAATCTCGACATCGAATTTTGACATGAATCCAATACTTTCTCTCTATATATAGAGATAATATTATTAAAGAGGTAAAGTTTACTTTTCTTTTTCTCGTTTCAATTGTCAATCTTTCTTTTCATCTTTATCTCGGACTTTAAGGCGTTTTTAGGGCCAAAAGCAAATTATTTGATTGAAACTGCTTCCAATAAACTAATTTAATAGTAATTTTTTGTATATAAAAATTGAGCGCTTCCGGTTTGAAAGTATTTATTTACACAATAGGTTCTTAATTTGAGTGGTGGTGTTCCTGACTGAATCCCAAAAGAAAAAAAAAAACATCAGGGTATCTCAATTTGGCAAATGAGAAGCCAGAAATTCCACCAGGGGCTTGACCAAATGAGCCAAAATCATCTTGCACACTCTCGTGGAGTCCATAACCCACTTTCAGTATATTTAATCAATATATCATCTCCTGAGTTGGCTCTATTGTTATAAGTTTTCACTTTTGTCTTGCATAAACAGAGGCTTAGCAAATTTATTTAATTTTATTTATATTTTCAGTACATGGTAGAATTTTTCGGCATTGTCTCAGTCTTAATTATTATATTACGCCTGATGTACGTACTTTTGTTAAACTATCTTTTTGTTGACAATTTCTTGCATCTAAAAATTGTCCCAAATAAGAGCAAAACGTCAGCCCTAGCTTGATTCAATAAAAGAAATAATCATAACTCTAATTCCTTCTTCATATTAAAAAGTAAAAAAAAAACTTTCTCTCTATATATTTCATATAAGAGAAAGTAAAAACTACACGGTATAGAAATTGGCTTTCCGTTGTAAATTTTTATTTATGGGAATTCGTTTCTAATTAAAGTTCGTCCAAGGCGAAAATTTATTTCAATTGAATTGAATACCGATCAATTGAAATAAATAGGCACGGGGTCTAAATGGCCTCCGAAACCGAAAAAAAATAATAAGCGAATAAAAAAATAAAGTTTTTTTGTAATCGGCTGGCTCCCTTGGAGTCTTTTAAAATATACCCTAAATAGAATTCTCTAAATCTCACACTCTTGGGGGTACCTGTACCCCTGGTTAAGAACCACTGCTGTAAATAATAAACAAATTTACCCTTTTTATGTTTCATTAAATTAATCTTTATTTAGTGTCGAAGCACCTCAATTAGTGATGTTCCGGAACATTTCTTAATTTAGCCCTGACTCCTCAGGGACAAGTATCTTGTTTCATGTTTCAATAGTCACTAGTTTGTTTTGTCGTCCTGAGTCGGGTTTATTTAAATTAAATTGACTAACAATTCATTTAAATTAAATATTTGCACAATCTCAAGGGCTACAGATGCCGAAAACGGCTTTAAAAAATATCCCTGATAGTAACCGATTGACTATTTAAATTCAAAAATAATATTATTAAAGTCTTAAAATAAGTGAATGTTTCAGGAATTTCATTTATTTAAAATGTAATGGAGAAATCAAAGAAAATAATTTAATCTTTGAACTAGAAACTAATTTATTAAGTATAAAATGAATTCACTTCTCTCTGATCGTTTGTCAAACTATTTCGCGAGAATGTTGAAGCGTTTCGCTAGTAAACTTGAAGTATTTTTCAATTTAGCTAAAGAATGATTTGATTACAATCGTCACTGTCGCTAACTTTATAAAATACCTAAGAAAGAGGAGGAAAAAAATCTGGTAATCAAGCTGATATAAACTATTAGATTCAAAGAGTATTTCATCTGATCATTTATTTTGTGTGAATTTAAACATCTAAATTGAATACAAATCACATAAATTCCAAATGAAATTGGTTCTATTTAACGTTTGAAAAATCATCTATTCTAAATGACTTTCTATTGAAGACCACCAAAGATAATTTATATAAATATTCCGTTAATTGCTTTCCGAATAAAGTCATATTAAATTAAATTGGGTAGTAATTTTAGGAACGAATTAGAGAGATTCTTGTTAAGGCAGATTTGACTCTACTTTAAGTTCATTTATGATTTAACGGGAGAAATAAAACTGCAAAAAGGAATCGCCTTTTAACATATATTTGCAAATATTTCGGTCTGCCTAACGCCTATCTTCAGTGCAGGATATAGTTCTTTGGTGATCCTTCGTCTGGTGTCTTAAACTTTTGCATGAAGAGAGGGAGGGGAAGACAAGCATTCAAGCGTTCGTTAGTTTTTCTTGTTTACTTTCTCTTGCCTATATATGTGAAATAAGTATTATGATCATGTCAAAAAAATTTCGATGTTGAGAATTTGATTCCCTTGAGTCCAAAAAAAGTAGATTCTGTAAATTGGGCTGGGTGTATGCGTCCACATCTGTGTGGACAATTTCAAGTAATAGATGAAAATGAGCTAGAGGCTGAAATTTTCAATATTTAAGTTAGGTAGCCTCCTGACAGTTAAAATATGCTTTTAGACAAAATCGGCCAAAAAGTACTAGTACTCTACTGAAGTACTTTTTTTTTTTTTTTTTTTGATTTCTCAAAATTAGCTCTAACGATTTTGATTAAAATTCATAAATAAACTATTT
>JAKCPI010004686.1:0-17863 GCA_023213315.1 Euborellia annulipes
GCAAATGAATTTGTGAAACAAATGACACCTGTATGATTTTGTTTTGATTTTTTATCAAAATTAACGAATATTTTCTTTTTTTTTTTTTTTTTTTTTTTTCATTTATTGGTTTTCGGCCCGCAGCCATACCACAGTTACATTCTGTATACATCCAAAAATACACAAATACAAAATACAATAAATACAAAATAACACAATACCAAATACAATAAATACAAAATATACACTACAAGATACACACAATACAAAAAATACAAACAAAATACACACTACAAAATATACAATACAAATTACATCTTATAAACAAAATAGCCAGAAAAGAAAATGCTCAAAAGAAACATACTCTCAAAAATGAAAAATTCAAAAGTAGACTAACATCAAACAACATGATAAAATCCAAAGTTATATGGCTATTTTCGCGTTGTGGAGGAATGTTGAGATGGCTTCTATTGTTTCATCTGTAGGGTTCTTCAAAATTTGTATCCACTTGGTTGGATCTCAACGAATATTTTCTATTTCTTCTTTGATTATTTCAAAAACTATTCAGTTTTCGGAAAAATGCCAAAGAATAAAAACTTTTTAAAATAGAGTATTTTATTATAATATAACAAAAAAATTGAAAATTGCAAAATTTTTGAAAAAACTTTTTAAGTAAAGTACTACTTCCAAGTGATGTATTTACTCCAAAAGTTGATAGAAATCTACAATTTTAGTGTAAGGAGCATATACCAAATTTCATCGATCTAACTGCTCTGGTTTTTAAGCAATCGTGTTCACACACACACACACACACACACACACACACAGACATAATGCCAAAAATGATTTTTTTGGACTCAGGGAAGTCTATTATGTGGAGAAACATCAAAATCTCGAAGTCGAATTTTTTTACGATTACAATACTTTCTCTATACGAGAAAGTAAAAAACAACAACAACAATATCGCTATATGAGAATTTTGAAGGAAAAGTTTTCTTACACAAAATAAATAAGAATCTAGGGAAATTTCTCCATTAACTTCTAATTTATTATTTTTTTCCAGGATTTTTGGATTAAAATTTATTTAATATAACTAACATAATTAGGTATTTATTTTATGTGTAATTAATAGGATTCGGATGTTTTTTAAAGTGAAACTTTTATTTGATGGCCTCAAATTTTTTCGCCCTTTTATCATCATGTCGCGTTACAAGCCGTGACGTCACCGGCCACTCACACCAGGTTTCTTTACTACGCTACGACAGTGGTTTCCAAACTTTATGTTACCACGCCTCCCTTAAAAATATTTATTCTTATGACGCCCCCCCCCCTCCCATTTTATAAAATAATACAAAAACAAAAATTAAAAATATAAATTTATATAAAAATATTTTTATTTATTTATTCTTATTTATATTAAAACTAGCAATTATTTGGAAAATTGGTCCTGGGGGTCAATATTCGCGCCTCCCCTTAGACTAGTCCGCGCCTCACAGTTTGGAACACGCTGGTATAAGGGTGGTGGAATTTGTATCAGGAATGAAAGTTAGAAGAAAACGCAACCAGAATTTTTTCTTTAAAATTATATTTTAACAGCTTACGTTTCGACCTTGGTAAAAGCCATCCTCGGATGACCCCTAACAGCTCCGAGGATGGCTTTGACCAAAGCCGAAACGTCAGCTGTTAAAATATATTTTTAAAGAAAAAATTCTGGCTTCGTTTTTTCTAACTTCCATTCCTGAAAAAAAATATTTTTCTCAAATCTTATTTTCACGCCCTAGGGGAGTGCCTAACTTAAATATAAAATTTCATCCTCTCAGCTCAATTCCTTCATGCTTTAAATTGAACCCAAACAGACACACAGACAGAACATGTTTCTAAAACCATTTTTTTGGATTCAAGGGACCTCAAAATGTATATACCCATCAAAGTCTAGATATCGAATTTTTGACATGAATCCAATACTTCTCTCTATATATATGGATATTTACTTATACATATAGGTAAGAGAAAGTAAAAATTCAAATCCTAATTGAGATTAGTTTTTTTTTTTTTTTTTTTTTTTTATTTAATGGCCTCGGCCTTAACACCATTTGGCCAGCCTTAGTGTTACTTACATTTCCAAGTACAATTGTCAGATCTAGTTTTAATATTCTGTGACATACAGGTTAACTAGGACTAATAACAATACAAATTAGCAAAATTAATACCATGAAATACATTAAATTAAAAATTGAGATTAGTTCTAAATACAAAAAGATGCGGTAACTCACCCCAGTAAAATTCTAAGTGGACTAATCATATCTTACTTTTCTACCTAATGAAAAAAAATCCTTACAAAATTCTGCAAGGGATTCGATAGGTTCCTAAGTTACCCAATGTTATAATTATCTGTTTAAGAGAGTTTCGAAATTCTCAAAAATTAATTCCGCCCCAGTAATAAGAAATTTTAGAATGACATTAACATGTTTCTAGCCTACTATGCTATTTGCTAAATATTGAATATAAATTTTAACTCAAACGGAATGCACTTATTTTTAGTAAAAGTATTAAAAAACATTAATATCTTTGTGCATTTTAGGGGATGGGACATTAACCCCCATGTTTAATGCCTTAATACCTCCCCCCCCCCCCCCTTTAAGAAAATGCGAGCCTTCACCGCGAAATTACTCTCAAAATAATTTGAATAGATTTATAAATAATTATTTTAATTTTTATTTTATTTTCATATTCAAAAGAATCGTTTTTCTCAGACAAATTATTTGTTTCTATCATTTTTTTTTTTTCAACGATAAAATGCATAATAATTACCTTAAATAAGACACTCAAGAGGGTCGGCTGGTTGACGGTGAGGTCAGGGTGAATTACACTATATTAATTATTCACTTTGATTCACTTTAACCCTAGAACGCAAAACCAGGGCCTTTCAGGCCCGGTCACTCCGTTTTTTCTCAATAACTCTCAGAAAAAGCTTCTTATAAATTTCAAGTTTTTAGTATTCCTCCATTTATTCATTACAAATGTATTTTTAAAGGGTTTTTCAAAAAAAAAAAAATTTTTTATGCCTTATTTTTTCTTCGAACCACTTTACAAACACAAAGTCACAAGGAGGGCCTCCCAGGCCCTTGTGGTTTCTGGGTATTTAAAACACTTTGAATGACAACCTATTATGTATTATGTATTTAAATATTTAAAATTGTCATGTTCTTTTTTAAATAATAAAATAAATATTGTCAAATTCTTTATAAATTTTGAAAAAAATCAACAAAACTGTCAGTTTAATCTTGACTTTCGTATCTCAAAGCTTCTCTATATTTTTGAGATTATATCTTCTGATAACATTCAAGAATGCTTTTACTTTCTCTTAACTATATATGTAATTATATAGAAAGTATTGTATTCATGTCAAAAATTCAATGTCGAGATTTTGATGGATATACACGTTTTGAGGTGCCCTGAGTTCAAAAAAGTTGTTTTTGCAACATGGTCTGTTTGTGAACAAAATATCTAAAGAATGAAAAGAGCTAGGAGATTCAAATGTTATCGAAGATAAAGACAGTATTCTTAAAAAAAAAATAAAATAAAATAAAATACAGTATAGAGGATCACATTACTGAAGAAAATAATGAAAATTCAAGCAATGAAGATATTGATCAAAAAAAAAATATTTATATTTTTTACGGAAATTTACACCTGACTCATAATTTCTGTTTCAATACTCCATTTTTTTTTGGAAAAGATACTTTAGAAAAGATAAAAAATGTATTCCAGCTGAATTTTTACCTATTAGAAAAAAAAAACACTTTTTCGATTTACTCTCAAATTTGCGCTTGTCTCTTATGTGCCTAAAAAAGGAAGTCTATTTTACTCTTGTCGAGTATATATCATTCAGACAATATTGGTATTGTTTATGAACATGCCCAAAAACCAGAAATTATTATTTATTATAATCAATCGAAAGGAGCAGTAGATATTTTGGATAAAATGACAAACACTCATACGGTAGTATAGCCTAGCTGCAAAAGAAAAACAAATCATTGGCTGTTGGCCGTTTTCGGAAATTGTATTGGGGTATGTGCAATTGCATCAATGATCATTTATTTTAATTTAAAACACAAATCTCATGTTAATTTCCAAAAAAAACACCTCCGAAGAAAATTTTTTGTTGAATTGAGCGAGGAATTAATTTGCGATCACATAAAAATAAGATCGATACAAGGACTACAGAAATCAATTAGAAGGATAATTGAGGAATGTACCCCCTCAATGTCAAAATAAAATTTTGATCTTAAAAAACCTACAAGAAGAAGATGTTATTTGTGTCTAACTAAAATAAACAGAAAACAAAAATAACAAGTCTGCTGTAAAAGAAATATTTGAAGTGGACTTTGTACTAAAAAAATTATATGTAAAAGATGTTTTTAAAATAAAAACCTTAAAATTATGAATAAAATATTGATTAGTTATATATTTTTATAAATTTTAAAATAAATTAATGAACAAAAATTAATATAATTATTCAAAAATGTGTTGAAAAACCTATTAAACATATAGTGGGCCTGAGAGGCCCTCCTTGTGACTTTGCGTTTCCAAAAAAGCTTGTGCGTTCTAGGGTTAAACACAAAAAAAGAGCAGCGCCTGCATCTCGGCCACGCGCTCGACTGAACGAGAGATAGACTTGTCTCTCTGTTTGTATAGGAATAAAACAGATGAAAATAACAATTCCCTTTTTATTAAAAGTAAAAAAAAATACCTTTTGCTCTAATCTAACTATATTTAAAACTGGAAAAGAATGTCAACAAGTGATTTGGAATATTCCAAGGCTTTTCTTAAATAATCAACCCTTCATCCCCCCCTAATCAAAATAATAACGCTATTTTTTGAATGTTTTCTATTTATTTGGCTTCGATTTAGCTAAAATAAATTTAAAAAACATTTTTTTCAATTTTTCAACCCCTTATCAAATCCTAATAAATAAAATAATTAACAATGCTATCGCCTTCGGCGAGCTTAGCGTCTAGTCAGAAAAAAATTAAAACCCTGAAAAACTTCCCTGGATCCGTCTTTGGGTTTTATACATAGTATAATTTTCTAGAATGTCTTACTTTAGGCCAGTGGTTTATGTTTTAACGCCTCCCTTAAAAATATTTAATCGTATGCCGCCCCCTACCCCACACATTTAATAAAATAATACAAAAACAAAAAATTTTAATACTAAAAAATATAAATTTATATAAAAATATTTTTTTAATTTATTCATATTTATTATTTTAATTAGAAACTCAGTCCCAGAATCTTCTAAATTATTTTATTTACAAAACTAGCAATCATTTGGAAAATTGATCTTGGTGGCCAATATTCGCGCCTCCCCTTAGACTAGTCCGCGCCTCCCTAGGGAGCCGCGCCTCACAGTTTGGAAAACGCTGCGCTACGACATTTATATTTCATCTCTATCTCTATATAAATGACAAAAATAGGCGTGACAACAAAATTGAATTTATTAAATTTTTTGAGTTTGGAAAGATGGAATGAGACTCACACATTAAAAAAAATGCAAATTATTTTCACAAGAGGAAAATATGAGTGATTATTTGAGCCTCGAGGAAAAATTGACTAAAAAAAAAGGTAAAAATGATATGAATTTTGTATAGAAAATTTTAAGAAAAAGTTTAAAACCAGTTTCGGTTTCAGGGGAGGAGGTTCTGTGACATAATATTTGTAGGGGGGTTTGTTTGTATGTGACTAACTGTGACAGGGGGGACTAGAAAATCGTCAAAAAAGACGATCCCTAATCGCTATCTTTCAAATTTTTATCTGGACGTTTTAGGGTATCAGGACCCACCCAGAGAAATCTTATTTTGCTTATAATGCATATTTTGGAGTTTAAGTGCATATTGCAAGAATGCTGAACTAATTTGACAGATGAATTTTAAATAAATCATCTAATTTTTTAAAATTTCTTAATTAATATGTGATTAATAATAACAATAAGTTAAAAAAAAAAAATTAAACATTATTGGGACAGATTGTTTTTTTGTATTTGCTTGATAACAAAAAAATTAATTACGATAATTTTTTAATAAGTCATTAAAAAAATAATCCAATAATCTCTTATGAATTTAATTCATTTAAAAAAAAACCGCATTGAAAAATTCCTTATAATAGTCTAGTTTTTTTTTAAAGTACGTTTAGACGTCGCTCCTGAACCCCCTTAAGCAATATTTTGCATATTTGTGTAATTTTTATTCCTCATTTGTTGACAAATAAGAAAAATAATTTAAGAAAATTTTAGAGCTAGAGAGGGTAGGCCAGAGGTTTCAAAACTTTTTGGCCTCCCACCCCCCACCCTCTCCCACTGCCAAACATTTTAATGTTGAAGAATATTGTACAATAAAATAATAAGAAAAAGATTATGATTTTAAGATAAAGTCGAGATTATATTTCAAATTTGATAGATCTCAGCATTGCAAGCGAAAAAACGAACACGGAATTATTATCGAATTTATTTAACTTTCATTTAAATCTATTAATAGGGAAAGAAATTTATTTACCTTGCGTGAATTTATGTTTATTAATTTCAACGGATAAATCTAGAGTACTAAATGCTATGCTTGCTTCCTGCTTGTTTTCATCTCTGCTTCTGGCAAATAGCAGAGCTTCTCGGAAAAATAAGGGAATAAACCATGTCAAAGGAATATATAGATATTATATTAATTATTAATAATTTTAATATTAATTCTAAATTCTAAAATTAATAAAATTAGAAACGGAATAAATCATAAGTTTTCTCTAATTCATATTCGAATGCCAAATAAGAATAGTAAGTAAGACTTCTATTGATTTCATTAACAAATCCCGTTTTTTTTTAAAGTGAAACTTTTATTTTATCCTCTCAAATTTTTTCGCTCTTCTATCAGCATGTCGCGTTACAAGCCGTGACGTCAAAGGCCGTGACGCTACAAGCCATGACGTCACAAGCCGCGACGACAAAAATAGGAAAGTTGAAATTTAATAACTTATATATGACGAATTATAAAAAAATAATTGTATAGATTTAATTATTCAATTTTTAAATTGATAAAATATAATTTTTAAAATAATTTAAAATGATTCAAATCTTCAATTACTAAATAAATATTGTTCTCAGTTTTTAACATGCGTCTAATGATTTCCAATTATTAAGTTAAAATTAAAAACGCAATTTTAATACCCTTAGGGCCGGTCTTTTCATGTTTGGGTAGTTAGCGAAGTGTCTGTTAAAGTGCTTTTTTTTTGTAGTGCAGAAACCCTCTTCATTTTTATTCTCATAGTAAAATATATGACATCCCATCATTTTATTTAAAAAAGAAGTAGATATATTTGCTATTTTTATTTTGATTCAACTTATTTTATCAATAAAGTGATGAGATGTGATCTATTTTACAATATGCAAAAGGTTAGGTCCACTGGTAACTGAGGCAGCCATTTGCTTTTTATTTGCATAACCCAGCCTTGGAGTATATGTATATGTATATATGTTGAATTTTTTGCCAAGCTCTCTGTTAAATTAGTCGGAGCCAAAAGCTCTGGGTACGATTTAGCAAAGGGGTGATATTAGGAACACAAGGCTGGCAGCAGCTTCGTAACTTCACGCATAAAAATAACAGAGGCATTCTTCAATCTATCCCTTTTTTTTGTTATTATTCATTTTATGTCAGTCAGGATTATATTTCTAGGATATTTGGCAAGGTGTTGAAGATGATTATTTGAATATATTCTAATATCCAAGTTAAAACTATGTTCGAGGGTTGGCCAACTCCCTCTGGCGCACTCTGGCGAGACGAGCTTCAACTAAAGCATTTTAAATTTTAGTAAAAAAAATAATTTTTTTAAAATTAATTATTTTAACTTATAATATTTATTTGAATTAATTTCAATTTTTATTTTTAATAATTTTTATATTTTATGTCTTTATTAAGTAGAAAACTTCAAAAAACCTTTAATACTGAAGAGAGTTCATTCCCTGGAACAGGGTTTCTGCATTGCATACTACCCATAGGTTAACGTGCTACCCAAAGATGAAAAGACCGGCCCTTAATTGAATAATTTTCTGTTAAACGCCTACGATCCGAAAATGGTTTCACTTGCATCGTGGTTTCATAAAACCACACAATGATTTTTTTTTTTTAGCAAAATTAAATTTTATAAACTGAATCTCGGTAGTGCAAAGCATGTCAATGTTCGCCAGTATTTAACTTTTTCAACGAGTTTCAATTACATATTTGTAATGTTTCTGACGAAAAAAAAAAAAACAAGCGACAAATAAATAATAAAATCATAAATTTAAGGGAGAAAATAAAATGAAAAAAAGGCCATTAGTTGGAATGTAAATGTTCCGGTCACTTGTGGAGATTGTTTGGGAAGTGGGAGGGTCCAAACAAATAAGTGAATGACACCCAAGGGATCGAAGAGGAAGAAGAAGAAGAAGGGTGAAACCACATCACAGATGGTTTCAGGGATTGAAGAAGTTTTTTGGTCAACAACGTTATTGTGTTACAGAAGGGGATGAAACGACCGAATCCGGGGAGAGAGAGATTAGCTCTATGTCCTTAGTCATCTAAGTTTATTTAATGGGTTATGATAAAAACAAAACTGTAACTATCTCGTGTGTTTATCAATTATAAATGGAACTGTCATATTCCATATAAATAAAAGGAAAGATTTGTTAAGTAATTTCTAGAGCAGTAGTTCCCAACCCCATTTCAATTATCTCTACCCAAGGTTTTTAAAAATCTAATATAATAATTTTATTTTTATGAAGAAAATAACAAAAATGAATCTTTTTTCTGCGGTCAATCTTTATTTAATGAAAACAAAAGTGACATTTGGATTCTAGATTGAAATTATCTTCAGACTTTTTTATTATTTTTATGACAATTTTTTGTCCTCTTTTATACTGGCCTTCTTCTAAATAAGATATTTTTTCTCTTTGATTTTTGTTTTTTTTTTTAAATTTTAGTAAACTCTAATAATTGTTTCCCCTATGAATACTCATCGCCCCCCATTTATTTATTGCCCCCTTGCGAACCTAATCACCCACTTGGGCGAGATCGTCCCCAGGTTGGGAACCACTGTTCTATATAGAGCATAGTTTTGAGAGCACCAATATTTTCAAAATAAATCCCTTTTGTAGTATTTAACAATTTTTTGCCAGAAAGTCTATCTGACTGTGGAAGTCGAATTTATTTATTTCCGGACAGTCCGGATTTGGAACACGTGTCCGAATCTGAGAAATGTTCGAATTTTATTAATATGGACCGAAAAAGTGGCCAAAGAGAATCTTACTCCCCGCCCCACATGTTATCTACTTTATGTAAATATTTCTCGGAATTTAAGTGATACTGTATTAAAAAGGATTATAATAGATTTGTAATTCATTAGCCCCATATCTTATTTTTTAATTTAAAAAGTTAGGTTTGATAATATTTTTCACGTCTCAGGATAGCTAAAACGCAGATTTCAGTGCCTAATTTTCAAAAATTTTCCATACCCCCAGATCCTCCAGAAAACGTCTAACTGGCTCTGACCTTACTAAATTATGCTAGCTCTAGTTATAGGCCTACTAGTTAACCTATAGGTCACAGGTTCGGATTCCAGTTGAATCGAATGAATTCCATTTTAAACCACTTTTTATTTATTATGCATATTTTTTTTTTTTTTTTAATAATTGAAATTTTTATTCCAAGTATTTTGTTAATTTTGTATACAAATTATACGTCGAATATAGCCTATTGTTTAGTTTCAATTCTGTTTGATATTGGAATAGAATTTTAAACTCCCCGAGTTTTAATTTTATGTATTCAACTGAGCTATTGTAAATAAAAAATGACCAATTTGATCTACTATTACAATACGGCAACGAAAGAACAGCTCAGAGGTAGAGCATTAGCATTCTGGTGCCAAAGGCCGAAGGTTCGCATTCCGTCCCAGGTGAAAAAAATTTATTTAGATTGAACTGGAATCTAATCAACTGAAACTAACAGATGTCGAAAAAAACCTTTAAAAAAATCTGGTGTGACTGATCGCACTGCTTTCTCTTACCTTCAGTAATCGAAAGTTGTGTCCTGTCCTTGTCACACCAGATTTTTTGTGTCCACATATATTTAGTTTCCGCCGATATATTATAATTCAAGTTGTAAAATTTATAATAATAAATACACTTGCATCGCAATAGATTCAGGCATATATAGAGGTAAGAGAAAGTAAAAATAAATAAAGCAAGTCGATAATTCAAAGAGAAATTAAATAATAAAAAAAAAGTTTTTGTCACATATTCGACCCCGAATCACATTAGGGAAAGGACGGGGTAGGCTTTAGGGTTGTCACGTAGGGCCGTCCGCCTATACTTGGCAGCTTGCTACGCAAGTGGTCAGTTCTCGTTTAAAATAAACTTGTGTATTTCATCATGGCAAAACTTGGATGTGATGTCCAAAGCAATAGCCAGAGATTGAAAGTCATTCATACTTTTCAATTGAAGGAAAATAATATTTATTTTCATATTAGAAAACAAATTGAAAGTATTAGAGTCGAAAAATCATGTCCCATATTACTAGTATTATTATTACTTGTGTTTCCACTTTTTTTTACTTTCTCTTAGCCTATATATGAAATATATAGGAGAGAAAGTATTGCGATCATGTCAAAAATTCGATGTCGAGATTTTGATGGATATACATGTTTTGAGGTCCCCTGAGTCCAAAAAAAGTGGGTCCCGCAAATTGGTCTGTGTGTGTGTGTGTGTGTGTGTGTGTGTGTGTGTGTGTCTGTATGTGTGGACAGATTTTTAGCATGAAGGAATTGAGCTACCGGATTGAAATTTTATATTTAACTTAGGTACCTTCCCACACGCTCAAAATAAGCTTTTGAACAAAATCGGCCAAAAAGTACTAGTACTTTACTGATGTACTTTTTCAGTTTTTTTCGATTTTCTCAAAATTCCCTCCAAGGATTTTTTTTAAAATTCAAAAATCAATTATTTTTTAGATGCTCTTTAAAATGTATATTCTCATTTTGCCGTTGAACTCTTCTGAAGACCACTTTACTCTTGTTCTTCATAGGAAAGATAGAAATGGTTGCCATGGTAACGGAATTTAAATCTTTTTCTTTTTATTAGATTAAAAATCAATTATTATTTAAATTCCCATTTATTTTTTTTTTTTTATTTCTGTTTTAATTGTTTCAAAGAAAACATATATATATATCTCTCCCACTTGCAAACATTATTGTCTCTCTCTACTCTTTTTAAATTCCCTTTCCACCTTATCTTCGCATAGAAACAATGTTAATTTCCTATAGGGATTTGTATGTTAATTTCGATTCAAAAGGGGGTCCCCTTTAGAACTTTTTAGGCATTTAAAATTTTTTTTTCCAATTCTTATGAAATTTTGTATTTATTTACGATTCTATATTGTGTATAAAATGTCCAAATATGAGATTAAAATTTTGAAAAATAACCATAGTTTATTTGAAGCAGTCAACATTTAAAATGCAAGTTTGAAACTAAGGTGCTATCGGAAACTAAATATATCTCGACACAAAAAATCTGGTGTGACCAGCACAGTGCGCAACTTTCTCTTACCGAAGGGTAAGAGAAAGTTGTGTGCTGTGCGCCAGTCACACCAGATTTTTTTATATTATTCTTTTAATTTTTCTTTATTTTTAATGTAATCGGATTTAAGGGTGCATAAGTAGAAAAAAGTAGAATCTTGGGGTTCAAAGTCGGGCGTAGGTAGACTTACAGGGCTTTAAACCGGACCTACTCAGGGCCTGAAGGCTTACAGCAGGCCTTAAATTTCGACTCGGGTCTCCTTGCGCATGGGCAACCTATTAAGCTATAAATTAAAGATCATGATTAGGGCTGTACAAAATAATCAATTAATCGATTATTTACCGATTATTTTCTTTAAAAATAATCGATTATTTTTCATAATCGATAATCGATTTTTTTCCATAATCGAACACCCCTAATATTGATCTGGATAATAATGTTTAGTCATATGAAAATATTTTCTTTTGAAGTTTTAAAATTATTATTTTTTAATTTCTATTACATCTATATATACTCGTATGTTAATAGTTTATATATATAGAGAGAAAGTATTGGATTCATGTCAAAAATTCCATATTGAGATTTTGTGGATATACAGGTTTTTGAGGATCCCTGAATCCAAAAAAGTGGTTTTCGAGACATGGTCTGTCTGTGGGGGAACAAAATATCTCAAGAACGAAAAGGAGCTTGAAATATTATATTTAAGTTAAGCACGTGACACAAAATCGTGAACAAAATCGACCAAAGAGTACTAGTACTTTACTGATGCACTTTTTCAGTTTTTTTTTCGATTTTCTCAAAATTCGCTTCAACGATTTTGCTTAAAATTCACAAATCAATGATTTTTTAGATGCTCTTTGAAATGTATATTCTCATTTTGTCATTGAAATCTTCTGACGACCACTTTACTCTTATACTTCATTGGAAAGATAGGAGAAATGGTGTTGCCATGGTAACAAAATATAAATATTTTCCTACATTTATAAATTTTACATCTTGAAAATCGAATGTACCGTACTGTTGGAAACTAATACATGTTGACACAAAAAATCTGGTGTGACAAGCACAGAACACAACTTTCGATTACCGAAGGTAAGAGAAAGTTGTGTGCTGAGCGCCAGTCACACCAGATTTTTTATTTTGCTTATGTTCGGACTGTTCGTTTCGCTTGCCTTTACAGAATAATTTACACGTTTTGCATTCTGTTCGTTTAATTTTTTCACGCTAGGTGCAGGCTAGCAAAACTTTTGACCAAGATAGCGTGCAAAAGTGAATGATAAAAAGTTATCAGTTATAAGTGAAATAACTCGAGTTAAAATGAACACACAGGGACCCACACGCCTGCACCAGTGATGCACGCAATAGATCGAAATAAGTGACCGGAAGAAATGTGTGTTCCTGGTGCCTGGTGCGGGGGTGAATATCCCTGTGTGTCCCTAAAAGTTCACTTTGCAGACTAGCTGCGGGCGTGTGGATCCCTTTTGTGAGAAATTTTTACTCTGAGAACAAACCTGTTGTGTTAAATTTTTTATTTTTATTTAACGTTTTAAGGAATGGGTTTGTGTATGTAAAAACACACCAATTAGAGTAGGGATTGGGATTTTTTTGCTATTTCAATTAATAAGTGCCTGGATCCTATAGCATGAATCAATCTTTTCAACACGTTCATTTTTATTATTGATTATTATCAAGTAATTAAAGGAAGATGAATAATTTAATAATAAATAACGAAAGTGATACAGGATTGATGGAAATACCTGGGCAGGAAGTTGGACTTCAGGAGCAAAAGACATCATTGTTGGAACTTTGTGTGGCGGCCATGTTGGTTCAGTCAGAGGCCTTCGGCCGACTGGAGAGTCTGGCTGCTGGTATGAACGAAGGGCCGATCCTAAACAATTAGCGTGACGTCAGTGCTGGACTATTATTGGTTGAAATATTTTTAAACAATCAACCCTTAATAAATTAACACTTAATAAATATATTATTGTAATTATTTTTTTGTCCACGTTGAAAAAAATTATAATTAATCAACCATTATAAATAATTTAAAATAAGGAATTTAGACCATATAAAAAAAAATTAAAAGAAATATTATTTTACTATACAGTATATGCTAAAATAGAGTTTCGACAATTATCAGATAATAAAAAAAAAAAAAAAAAACAGAAATTGAAAGGTAAAAATCTAGAAAAATTCTAAAATTACATTAGAAAAGAGAAGAGAAAGAGAAAAAAAAATAGTTATACAATTAAGGGAATGGAGAGAAAGGGATAAAATTATATATATAAACAAATTCAGTTGGGAATTCATTTAAGCCGGTTTAATTTGTCCACTAAAGTAATCAAAGTGACCTGAATTCGAATCCCGGCTGGGACAGTTAATTAAATAAAAATAGTCTAATAAAAGACGTTAAATAAATAAACGAATTAAAACAAAAAAGTAAAAAAAAAAAAAAAATAAAACAATTATCTACCTCAATACTAGCCACCCCCCCCCCCGCCTTCGACGGCCTTTGAGCCTAGTCAAGGACCCAACTAAAAGTTCCCCAAACAGCGTGACAGAAACGGAGAGACTTTAGCATATAATGTATATGTATACTAGGGTAGCACTTATTTATTAAACTTAAAATTTAGAACGGATCGCTCCCCAGATCAAGATCATTCCATTATCACAAAAATATAAGATTGCAATGGTAAAAGTCATCAAATTTAGCGTTTAAATCGTGCTGAAATGCTAATGAAGTTTAGCAAAAAGTGGTACTCCAAACGATTTCCACAAAAAATTTCACTGATATAGTTTTTAAAGAGCATCTAAAAAATAGTTGATTTATGAATTTTAATCAAAATCATTGGAGCAAATTTTGAGAAAATCGAACAAAACTGAAAAAGTATATCAGTAAAGTACTAGTACTTTTGGCCAATTTTGTTCAAAAGTTTCGTGTATCGTCCCAGGACTTAAATATAAAATTTCATCCTCCTAGCTCCTACTTTTCAAATTCAGTCCTCATTAACCTATAAAATCCTACTTCCGCTATATCTTGTTGACATTTATTATTATTATTATTGATATTATATTTCTGAGAACAAAATATCTCAAGAACAAAAAGAGCTAGGAGGTTGAAATTTTATATTTGGACTAGACACGAAGCTTTTGAACAAAATCTGCCAAAAAGTACTAGTACTTTACTGATGTACTTTTTCAGTTTCTCAAAATTCGCTCCAACAATTTTGTTTAAAATTCATATTTTTTAGATGCTCTTTAAAAACTATATCAGTGAAACTTTTCGTGGAAATTGTTTGAAGTACCACTTTTTGCTAATCTTCATTAGCATTTCGTCACAGTTTAAACGCTTAATTTGATGACTTTTACCATTACAATCTTATATTTTTGTGATAATGGGATGATTTGGGGAGCGATCCGTCGTTTGGAGTACACTTTTTGCTAATCTTAATTAGCGTTTCGGCAGGTTTAAACGCTAAATTTGATGACTTTTACCATTGCAATTTTATTTTTTTGTGATAATGGAATGATCTGGGAGGCGAACTGTTAAAAATTTTAAGTTTGGTAAATAAGTGCCACACTAATGTATACATATATAGATTATTTTATAGATATACTATTTCAGGTACCAATATGAAATTGTGCTGTCTCGTCTTTATGAAAATTCGGATAGGCCACCTAGTACTTTACTGATATACTTTTTTAGTTTTTTTCCAATTTTCCCGAAATTCGCTTTAAAGATTTTTTCAAATTTTAAATATTTCCTATATGCGGTATACAAAACTAATTGCGGTAATTTTCTTCTCTGGGAAACTTCGAGTACTAGTACTTTACTGATGTAGTTTTTTAGTTATTTTCGAATTTTTTAAAAATTCCCTTTAAGAATCATTCTCAAATTTTGAATATTTCAAGCTCGGTCAGCCCACAACTGAACCAATTAATTAAAAAAATCAATTTAGAGGAAATCATTAGATAATGAAATAAATAGGTAGATAACACTCAGGAAACATGGTAAGGAATATAAATAAAAAAGGATTTGAAAAAAAAGAATTTCCAGAAAAGGTTTGTTATATAAAAGTGAAGAGGATGACATTTCATCTTCTCAATTGAAAAGAATTTTCTATCATCCACTCATAACATAAATCCATCCACAAATTTTTCAATATTAAATTTTTTAATTATCTATCAGTGAATTATTTATGAAATTTGGTAAAAGCAAATCAAATAACATTGTCAGTTGTCTCGTTTACAAAAAAAACAACTTTGCTTGTCTTGTTGCGTTGTAGATAATAGCATAAATGGAAATATGACCCCCGTCTGTCTTTTCTTTAAGATAGATTACAGTTGAAATACTTTTAGACTTTTTTTTGTAGGTATAAATTATCAATGTATATAAATTTTTTTTATTTATATTCTGTTGCTTTTTCCACCCTCATCTTGCTCCTTTTAGCTTTATCAGTTATTTTTTTTATCTTTTAACCCCCACGGGGTCAACGAAATGAGTTTATTATTCTTTCAGAGGCGCCATTTGTGAGTTAATATAATAAAGAGAGCGAGTTGCGGGGGTGGCTGTTGTTCTCAATGGATGTGGCCTCATTTACAATTCCCAAGATTGATTACACTCAACCAACAAACTCGAAAAACGCTTTGAAAAATTACAGCACAGTTTTCTCTCCGCCGCTAGACAATTATTATTACGCACCCAGAGAGAGAGAGAGGGAGAATAAAATGGACCACAGAGGAATGCAGTTTAATCACCGGCATCGGTCCTACTCCGTTGCATCATCAATCAATCAGACTACAATAAACAAAGGACAAACAATAGATGAAACAATAATTAAGGAATATGAGAATAATTCGCTGTAATTAAATAAATTCTCACTCTCTTAATAATTCCCTGGTGTCCAGGTGAAAAATGTTTCTACCTGTTGTTAAGTATAATTGAATCGCGAAAAGGTTCGTATAAATGGACACCGGACAACAATTTAATGAGATAGCAGAAGAATATGTTTTTGCGGAAATAATAATATTTAAATATATTCATAAGTCCCAATTTTATCTTTAAAACATTTTGACTAGCATATTGTTACTTTTTCTTACCTATAATATAATAATGTAGGGTATATCGACGCTCTCAGTAGAAAAGTGTCTAACTCCACTTTTTTTGAAAATCATTTTTTTGTATTTTCTGTTGAAAAATATAATTCTCCTTATGCCCTGAACTGGGTAAGAACGTAATTCAAATTTTTCAGTTAGAAAAGTGTTTAACAATGGCTCTAACAATGACAATGAAATGTTTTTTGGCTGTCCTGAAAAATAAACAAAAATGGAGTTAGGCACTTTGCTAATTAGAACATCTATATTCAGTAGAGAGAGAGAGAGAGAAAGTATTGGATTCAAGTCGATTCAAATTCGATGTCGAGATTTTGATGGATATACATGTTTTGAGGTCCCCTGAGTCCAAAAAAGTGGGTCCCGCAAATGTCTGTGCGTTTGTGTGTGTGAGGACATTTTTAAGCATGAATGAAATGAGCTGGGAAGTTGAAATTTTATATAAGTTAAGCACCGACCTAAGTCTCTATATAATAAGAAAATTACCACTTTTTAACAATCGAATGACGTCATTTTCATCAAGAATCTTCTTTTACATTATTTTCTTTAATTTTCTGACTAAACTTTTACTAAAACTATTCTTAATTGTGAAAATAAGCTTTTAAACAAAATTGGCCAAAAAGTACTTACTGATGTACTTTTTCAGTTTTTTTTTTCGATTTTCTCAAAGTTTGCTCGAACGATTTTGTTTAAAATTCATAAATCAACTACTGTATTTTTTTGATGCTCTTTAAAAAGTATATTAGTGAAATTTTTCGTAGAAATCGTTTAAAGTACACTTTACTGATAATCAGGAAGCATTTGTAGCTCAGCGCCTTAGCCGTAGCCAGAAATTTTTGATGGGGGGGGGGGGGGGGGGTTAAGAAAATTTTTTTCAAACACTTGAAAAATTTAAGATTATTTAAGGGTTGGCCTATTTATAAATCTTTTTTTTTTTTTTAGCTAGAGTACATTATTATAAATTTTTACTTTCTCTTACCCTATATGAAAGATAATTTGTATTATAAAGCTTAAATATCTAATCATGGTTTGGGTCCCATGGGGGGGGGTTAAACCCCTCCCCCTGGCTAGGCCTATGCTCAGCGCCATCTATGAATCGTGTGATCAAGTTTGGAACTTAGGTGCTAAGAGCTACTAAATATATCTCGACACAAAAAATCTGGTGTGTGCCGTGCTTTAATCACT
>JAKCPI010004688.1:0-42531 GCA_023213315.1 Euborellia annulipes
ATAAAATTTAGATCAAAAATAAAATATTTTAAATATTTTAAATGCTGCAAATGAGTATCTAGATGTGGACGCGCGACTTTGTCTCGCAACAAAGCATGGCTGAAATTTCTGGATTGGTGGCCCTGAGAAACAAGCCTGTGAAAAGTCTCCCGGTAGTTATCTGTATTTTTATATGAAATATATGTAAAATAAATTCTAATGGACTCAAAAGTCATAAAGAGAGTAGTGAAGTTTTACGCATAATTTATTATTTAATTCTCTACTTAATTAAAAAAAAATTGCTTATTTTTGTAAAAATTAGGTCAATTTTTGCATTATTATTATTATTATTCTTTTATTAAGAATAAGAACGAGTTTACTAATTTTTTTTTTAACTTAACATATGGTTTGAATAAACAACAAAAGACCAGAATAGAATTTAGTGATGACCAACAGAGCTAAGAATCAATGAAGTCTTTTAAAAAGAGTTGGCAGGATGAGTCTTGGAAAGGGCAATCAGCAAGTATTCTTATTTCCATGTGTATGTGTGTGGTTGGTGTCTATGTATACGTATATAACTGTTTGTGAAGGTGTGATGTGTATGTGTATGGCAGATGCTCGCACGCCTCCTCCGCATTACATCATCGCCTTTACTATGGAGGTTTCACTTTCGCACGGAGTTCTCCTCCCTCTTTGGTAACCTCTTTAAAGAACTTAAAGAAATGTTTCTTCGTTAATGATAATGCGATTCGCCAGCACCTAAAATTGTACACCTTCACCATAGCAAAAATTACTGGTACCAAGGTAAAAGGGTTTTGTTTATTTGCATCTGAGTTTATTAGCACCCCGTCCTTATTTATTAAAATTAATTGAATTTTGAGTAAATTAAGCCCCCATTATTGTAAAAATATGAATGTTGTACATTACAGTTAAACTAATTATTATAATTGAAAATATATTTTTTTTTATTTTAAAAGCAAATTCAGTCCATTTGGCAGAATATTATAACTTATATTATAATAATAGGACTAATAATCTTTTTTTTTTTTTGAAAGGAGGTCATAACCCAATTTTTAAATAAAACCAAGCCAGATAACTTTTTTTTATAATTTATCTTTTTTTTTTTGATTAGTGCGCATTTTTTTAAGATCTATAAATTAAATTTTAAATGTATTTTTTCTGATAGAGTTAAATTAACAATAGCCCCCAGTCAACTCTACGAGGAGAAGGGAGTTACTGGGACATCCCGTCCTGTGGAATGGACGTGAAGAAGGTTCCCTCTCAGTGATGAAGGAAGTTTTTAATAGGGACTTTGTCACTATCAATAAATTGATCCAGGTTTAATATTTAATGTGTATTATCCTACATCACAAAAAAAAACATCAATCGACAGTTCGGAACATCTAAATTTTGTTGGTTCCAACTTTACGGCATGGCCACTGTATTTAACTTCAGATAATTCTGTTTTGTTGTAAAATTATAACCTACTTTTAAAAGGATTTTTCTTAACACCCTCTATTTCCGACATTTTTACTTTTTGCTTATATGTACTTTTGCTAGGTATAATAAATATACCCAGACATATGTCGAATAAGCCAGATACTAATTTTATTTAATAAATTCTATGAACAATACTATATAACAGATAATGATAATAGAATAAATGAATATGAGAAGATCTATTTTGTTAATTCTCTAATCTTATATCACAAAGATATTTTATAATAAAATAATGTTATCTAAATTCTTAAAAATGTTTTAGTAAATAAATATCTGTGCTCAAAAAATCACACCTAATTTGTTGTACAAAGAAAATCGTTAAATAATATTGTGCCCCTCCCTCTGAAATAAAAACATATATTCGCCACACTAGAGAATGAGGACTATTAGTGTTTTTTTATTCAAATGGAGACACACACCTCAAACTCAACCGGTCTCTGGCCGTAGCCAACTACCGGTACCCCGTGAAGTTACGTTATTTCCTATCCCTAACTCCTCCTCCTTCGTTCGTTTCTAGCAAGTGAACTAATCCTTATTTTGGGTTCCACCCGGTTCCTTATATGCAACCTTATCTAAGCTATGGATGATGTCCTAGTTGAGGAGGGACTCCCTCAGCACCGGCGTGTAGCCTACTCCTTTCGAAGAATGCATCACTGAGAGGGAACCTTCTTTACGTCCCTTTTGGTGAAATCCAATATTCCAATCCAGTGCCTGCTTAAGGATTTGTTTACATTAAATAAATATTTTTATTTAATGAAACGCACGCCCAGGATTTGAACAGGGATTTTTTTTTTAGAAGCCGACACCCTAGCCCGCTACACCAGCGAGTCCCCTTTTTTATTCAAATGAATGCCGGTAATCATCAGGAACAACCTTGCGAAGGTCGAACGCTACTTGACAAATATTCCCAAAGATATTATCAAAAAAGTATATTTATTTAAATCCTGCTAATTAGACATTTTGTCATAATATAAATTTCTAAAAAGCTTATAATTTCACCTGAAAGATTCCCCATGAGGGTCATTGATGATTGGCTGATCGAATTGAGGCCATTTGCCTTAAGTAAATATAATTATATAATCTGAATAAACGCAAGAAAAGGAAAGATTGTAAACAAAGTTAGAGTGAGTCTAGACTAATTGAGCACAGGAAAAGAGAGAGAGATAATGATAGTAGTTTTGTCAATTTGTGCTTTTTTTTTACGTCCAAAAAAAAAAAATTAGGGAGACAAATTCACACACATGACATGAGTACGCCCAAAAATAATATAAACTCTTCCTTGATTCCCAGGACAGTTAGAGGAAGAAAGTATTCATGAGAGTGAGTGAGCCTTTTGTGTGTAAATTTGAATAAATAATACTTCCTAAAAGTGAGAGAGAAACGTTTATCAATATTTTTATTCTTATTAAATTTCTTTTTGAACAACTTTTAAATAAGCTGCTATTTTATTTTACTTTCTCTTACCTATATGCATATGTTGATATACATATATTGAATATATATATATAGAGAAAGTATTGGATTCATGTAAAAAATTCGAGATTTTGATGGATATACACGTTTTGAGATCCCCTGAATCCAAAAAAGTGGTTTTCGCGATATGGTCTATCTATCTGTCTGATCTCAATTTTAAGCATAAAGGAATTGATCTAGCAGGTTGAAATTTTATATTTAAATTAGACCCGTGAGGGGTAAAAATAAGCTTTTAATCAAAATCGACCAAAGAGTAGGCCCTACTGTACTTTACTGATGTACTTTTTCAGTTTTTTTGGATTTTCTCAAAATTGGCTCCAACGATTTTGATTAAAATTCAAAAATCAATTATTTATTAGATTCTCTTTAAAATGTATATTCTCATTTTTGCAATTGAAATCTTCTAAAGACACTTTACTCTTGTACTTAATAAGAAAGATAGGAGAAATGGCTGCCATAGTAACAAAATATAAATATTTATTTTTTTTATAAAAAAAACACTCACACGTTTTTCTCATTCACACTCACACACACATCATTCGCACAGTCTTTTCGGCAACTTAGGCCATTTAAGACTTTTACGATAACCGTTGTATTAAATAATTATATTTATTGGGGGTCCAGGCATTCTTAATTTAAGCCATTTGGTATCCAATTGGCTTAAATAAAATCATCGGACTGCCTGGGGTCCAAACCCGCGAAGTTTGGTTTAAGAGGTTAGCACGCTAACCTCTACACCAAGCCCCGAGGGCTTATAAATGTTACATCTTGAATTCTGATATATCGGCGGAAACTAAATATATCTCAACACGAAAAATCTGGTGTGATAATCACAGAACACAACTTTCGATTACCGAAGGTAAGAGAAAGTTGTGTGCTGTGCGAGAGTCACACCAGATTTTTTAATTTAAAGGATCCAAGTCCTCGACGGCTCTGGTGAAGTAAAAGTATTTTCTTAAGTTCTACTTCCCTAAGAACGTGAATCGCTGTGATGAATTAGCTCAGTAACCGGAAGGAGCTATCATCGTCCTTCATTTGCATAAAATGTAATTTTCATTTCTCCCGAAACTCGTATTTATTTATTTCATTCTTCTGATCCCCATAACTTTAGAATTATTAAATAATATTTTATTAGAAACTGAAAATCAATTAATAAATGATTAATTAGATCTAATTTATTTAAGGCGTGTGAATAATAAGAAATATGATGAGATAGCTTAAATGATGTATGTGATTAGCTTTTAGTTAAATTGGGGAGAGATGATGATTATGAAATGATGGTACCTGGTTGGTGATTCCACTCTCAGTAGATCTCGCCTTGGGCTCATGTCGTGCCAGGAGGCAACCAATTTCATGAGACGGACCCACGACTTCGGCCTTTCTCGTGCTAATTCACTCGGACCATTTAGTTTTTAATAAAAATATCCGACGGGAAAGACGACTTTGCGCAAAAAAATTCGCTTCTGCAATCGATCTAGAGAGAAAGAGGGAAAAAGAAAATGCCGAAGTCATAGTTTATCAATTAATGAATTAATAATATAAGAGTCCGTGACTTGTAGCTCAGATATTAGATTCTCGTGCCTGGGGGTCCCGGGTTCGCTCCCCGTCTCAAGCTAGAAATATTTATTTCAAATGAATTAGCTACCAATTATTTGAAATAAATAGGAATGGGGTCTAATGGGCCTTAGATGCCCAAAAAGATCTTAAATCAAATAAAAAAAAATAAAATAAATAAAATAATCATAAAAATATAAGATCAAGCAGTAATTGATCACAACTAAATATTTTTACTTTCTTCTACCTATATAAGTATATATATAGAAAGTATTGAATCCACGATTCATTCCATGTCGAAATTTTGATGTTTTGAGGTCCCTGTATCCAAAAAAGTGGTTTTCGCGACATAGTTTCTATGTAATAAATATTCTAAATTTTTGAAATCATTCTTAAGGTGCGCGTCTCGAAAAGCCGTTAGAAGACCACTCACTACCGAGTTACTCGAGGCGGCAAGAGATGGCGTTAGTTTTTCCCATAGGAATACAAGGGATTTATTTCATTTCATTTTAAAGATTCCAACTAATTAATTAAGGGTAAAAAATAAATTATTTTTTAACACAATGATTACTAATTTAATTATCTATAAGATATAGAGCGAATTTTTTTTAAATATCTTTTATTTAATGCGATTAATCTAAAAAAAAAATTCATTTTTTCGAAAATCAAAAAAAGGGCTTCTATAAGTTATATATATTTTAAATAGCTTTAATTTAAATTAAAAAAAAAATTTGAGGTCGATAGCTTCAAAATTGTGGCCGCTGGAAACTCCCAAAATTAGCACCCCGAGACGCGCACCGAAAGTAGAAATAAATTTCAAGTATCGATATATGAATAAAATAAATAAATCCTCAAGTTTTTTTTATATATAATAATAAATTTGCATTTTTTTGTAAAATTAACATAATTATTGTGAATAATTATATCGTCTATGTTTTGAGTTAAAAAGAAAAAAAAATTGTGAGAAAATTGAACTTTGATATAATCATTAAAACATATAAAACAATTAAGAAAAAAAAGCAGCAATTGATGATGATGATGTTAATATAAACGGCATATAATGAAGCTTTTACAAAGTATAAAAATAAATATTTACGGTATTTATAACCATTATTACTATTATTATTATGTTGTTTGCGAAAACACTATAATTAACCAGAAGAATGTGAATGTGAATCAGAGTGACAATCATCGGATGAGGATCTGGCTGACATTTATTTATTTTATTTCCTGGATGGATTGTTTAAATTGTAAGGTTACATTTAATATTTTTTTTTAATTCTTCTTTTTTCGTCTTCATTTGGCTTGGACGAAATCTGAATAATCAATCAAGGCCTATATCTAAAATTAAGAAATGAAATTTCTCATTAGTCGAACAAATTTTTTAATTTGTGCTCCTTTCTGTATCGAAGACCATTCAGATTTTACAATTATAACAATAAATACAAGTGTTGAAAATTAGCGGGGGTTCCTAAGAGGTCACCCATTCAGAGGTTAAACAGCATTCTGCATTGCTTCACAACTATCTTCTTAGTCTCAACCTAATTAATTTGCCTTCTTCTGTCCTCACCTTTTCCAACTATGCAAGCCAACCATACTGATTGCTCTCAAGAATAACGAGTAACTATAAATGATTTTACTTTTTAATATTAGTAAGATGTATTCCGCCTGCAACGTTCGCCAATATGCAACCCAACAGTCATGAAATTACTCCGCAGAGAAAGGGATTATAAATTCTCTAAAAATAATATATTCAATGTACGTTAGGGTGGCCCTTAGCTATAGGGTATTTTCCTAAAGTCAAAATTTTGCTACTCCCATCCCCTAATCTTATTCCAATAAACCAAAAATCTGGTGTGAGGGAATTATTAAAGAAATTTCTATAATTAAAAATTCTCCTAATAATAATATTTCAAACCACAAAAGCTTTAATAAACACATATTATTAGTCTTTATTCTTCTTCTTCTTCTGTCCTCCCCCTTATTATTCCCACGGTGCGGGGTCGGCGGATACCTTTTTTACGACCGGAAGAAATAGGACAGGCCCGTCGCACGGTCTGACGCCTGTTGGAAAGAGGAAGGAAGAGACAGACATTTAAAGAACTAAAGGACTGCCTGTCCCAGCTCGGGCAGCTCGTGGTAGCCATCCATGTACCCACAAGATGTGGGCCCCTGAGAAATTAATAGTCTTTATTAATTTTACTAGAAATAAAATGAATGGTTGTGATAGCCGGAGTAAGGCGCATGCAGCCATGGTCGATATCTCTTTATAACTTTGAAATTATTGCAAAATAAAATGCAACTATAATTCATTCGGGAATTTTTTAAAATTTGAAATTTAAAGTAGTATTTTATTATAAGATTAATGTTTAATCTAAACCAAGTGAATTTAGATCACAAAAATGAATTTAAATTTAGGTATTATAGACCTATAAACTAAAAAAAATTTTATTGCTTTTTGCCAAGCCACGGTAAATGTGTAACATTAAAATTAATTGATGGGCGAAGTACTTATTTTTTTTGAGCTTTGAAATCGTTCTTTGATCTTAATTATAGCTGGATGAATAGGTATTAATAAAAAATATTTTCTTCTTTTTAGGTTTCTATAAACTGATTGGCATTGGAACTATGTACTGCACAAACAACAATACGTTTTTATTATTATTTGAAATTCCTAACGGGATCCCCGTTATTTTCCCGAGGTGCTTTCGTGCACGAAGACACACATCTCAAACCCAACCGGCCTCTGGCCGTAGCCATCTACCGGCACCCCGTGAAGTTACATCATTTCCTATCTCTAACTCCTCTTGCGTTCATTTCTAGCTAGTGAACTAATCCTTATTTCTGGTTCCACCCTGTTCTTTTTATCCAACCTCTTCTATGCTATGGAGGATGTCCTAGTTGAGGAGGAACTCCCTCAGCACCGGCGTGTAGCCTACTCCTTTTGAAGAATGCATCATTTAGAGGGAACCTTCTTTACGTCCCTTCCACAGGACGGGATGTCACAGCAACTCCCTCTCCTCGTAAAGTTGCCAGAGGTTGTAAAATTTGGCGGCACATTTTAAGAATTTGGCGGCACACAATTTGTTACTGAAAGACAAGAAATTCAAATGACGAACTCAGTAATTTATTAGTTCAATGCTACAGAGCTCTTAATTTTTAATTTTCAGAAAAATTCAACAACTCGAGGTTCGATCTCAAAGATCTCTGGAGCAATTAATCCTTGTGGTGACTTGGTCATTTGCCTATCTTCCAGTAAATAAAGAAAATGACTGAATTTTTAGTTTTGATTTTAAAAAAATTTTAAGTAAATGATCTTGATTAAGGAGTTTTTTTTTTTTTTAAACACTCACACTTTATTCTCATTCACACTCGTACACACATTCACACCGTCTTTTCGGCAACTCAGGCCATATAAGACTTTGACGATAACCGTTATTGATTAATTATACATATTGGTGGTCCAGGCATTCTTATTTAAGCCATTTGGTATCCAAATGGCTTAAATAAAATCATCGGACTGCCTGGGGTCCGTGGTATACGAGGCTAACCCCTACACCAATCCCGAAGGCTAAGGAGTGTTTGTAAAATTACATTCTTGATAAAATTTTACTTTAATTATTCTATTAAAAATTATTCTTTATCATTATATTTTATTTTTACATTAAATTAGATAGCTAAACAAGAAATATTTCTATAAAATGAAAGAATGAGATTTTTGAAATCATGAATAATTTAAGGTTTTTTTTTTCAAAGATTTATAGAATAAGTTAAAGAAAAACAATTCTATAAATCTCACGAAGAATTAATTAACAAGTAACGAATTTGCAGATGAATGAATTGGCCATTTAAGCAATATGCGAAAAAAAGTAGACAGAGAGAGAGAGAGCAATTTTTCCCCCTTATGAGCTGGCCGGACAATTTATTGGCCCTGGTAGGCGGTGAGGCGTTGACCCAGTACCGAACTAACATCTCGAACGGTTCGCGCGTTTGCGAATAAATTGGCGAGTCGGTTTCTTGACCTTGCCTAAACGTAGGAGGGATTGAGCAGGGTCAGTGCCGGCTAACAGCTAACTAACACTATGCAGTCATGCCGCCTTGGCCCGAGGCCAACCAGCAGTATTCAGCTGCTTGGACACCCCCTATATACAACCAAAATGTAAACCCCTTGGAATATAAATCACATTTCAACTTTTATAGAATTGAGAGTACTCCATAAATCAATCTTCAAGTAAGAATTTAAATTTGAATTTGAATATATTGAGAAATTAATAAATTAATTATTTATCCTACAATTCTTTATATATACTTAAATCAGATTTTATATATCAGCAGGGCTGAGTTTTATTTTTTTAATTTTTATTGTAATAAGTTAAGGTGCGCGTCTCGAAAAGCCGTTAGAAGACGATTGACTACCGAGTTACTCGAGGCGGCAAGAGATGGCGTTAGTTTTTCCCATAGGAATACAAGGGATTTATTCCATTTCATTTTAAAGATTCCAGCTAATTAATTAAGGGTAGAAAATTAATTATTTTTTAACACAATGATTACTAATTTAATTATCTATAAGATATAGAGCGGATTTTTTAAAAATATCTTTTATTTAATGCGATTAATCTAAAAAAAAAATTTATTTTTTCGAAAATCAAAAAAAGAGCTCCTATAAGTTGTAGATATTTTAAATAGCTTTAATTAAAAAAAAACTGAGGTCGATATCTTCAAAATTGTGGCCGCTGGAAACTCCCAAAATTAGCACCCCGAGACGCGCACCTTAAACACTCCTCCGACGACCTCCTTTACGACGACCATTAAACAAATAATTTTTTTTTCTTTTAATTTTACTTTGATTAATCAATAATTACGGTACTAATTGAGGATACCTATGATTTAAAAAATAATTAGATTTATTATCACTTATTATAAAAAATTGAATTCAAACTAGTTAACAAAAATGATAATTTTTCAAAATTGTAAATCTTGATATTTAGTTTCGCTATTAAAATGTTTATCTACTAATACATGGTCAACTACTGGTGCCGTTAGCTTACATTATATTTCAATATTTTGGTGGCTCAGAAAGATGAGAATAGCTTCTCGTGTCTGAGGTCCTTGGTTTGCTTCCCGTCATAAGCGAGAAAAATTTATTTCAATTGAATCGTTTGAAATAAACAGGGATTTGATCTAAGTAGTCGTAGAAGCCGAAAAAGGGCTTAAAACAGCGGGCAAGTGAGAAATTTTTCTTTAAGATTTCTTATTTAGTTAGAGAAATGTACGGTTAACTTGCATATAAGGGGGAGTAAGTTTTTGTTAGTGTAGGTTGAAGGTCCGGCGGCCTGGTGAATGAATAGCACACCGATGTCCCGGAAAGGCTGGAGATTCTGGGTCCATGGCGTAGAGGTTAGCGTGCTAACCTCATATACCAAACGTCGCGGGTTCGGTCCCCAGGCAGTCCGATGATTTTATTTAAGCCAATTGGATACTAAATGGCTTAAATAAGAATGCCTGGACCCCATATATGTATATTTATCAATAACGGATATCGTAAAAAGTAGGAACCGACCGAATATTCGGTTTCGGTTACGGTTTCGGCCAGTTTCGGCCAAAAATCATGGTTTCGGCCGTAGTTTCGGTTTCGGCCAAAAAGTGGCCGAACCTTTCGGCCGGCCGAAACCAGAGTCTGAAAAATGGGATGAGACTCGTATGAAAAAAAAAAAAAGGTCAAATAATTTGCACTTGAGGGAGAAAAAATTTTAGTCTCCCTAAAAAAAGGTAAAATGATTTTCACGGGAGGGAAAAAAAAATTCAAAAAAAAAAGGTAAAATGAAAAAATTTTTTATAGGAAATACAAGTTTCGGTTTCGGTTACGGTTTCGGCCGAAACTAAGGTTGAAGCCGAATATTCGGTTTCGGTTTCGGCTGAAAATCTTGTTTCGGTCGGACCCTAGTAAAAAGTCTTATATGGCCTGAGTTGCCGAAAAGACTGTGTGAATGTGTGTGTGAGTGTGAGTGTGAATGAGAAAAAAGTGTGAGTGTTTTAAAATAAATAAAAATAAAATAAATTCAAGATGTAAAATTTATAAACATGGGAAAATATTCATCTCTTGTTACCATGGCGACCATTTCTTCAATCTTTCTTAATAAGTACAAGAGTAAGTGTGCTTTAAATAATTTTGAGAGCAAAATGAGAATATACATCTAAAAGAGCATCTAAAAAATAATTGATTTTTGAATTTTAAACAAAATCGTTAGAGCAAATATTGAGAAAATCGAAAAAAAAAACTGAAAAAGTACATCAGTAAAGTATTAGTAGGGGAAAGTTGGGTAAAACCGTACAGGCGGGTCAAACCGACCACACTCGTATTTGTGTGATGTGAGCTGAAATTCGGTGAGAACAATATCAACTATTAAGAAGACAGCTATAAAAAGTAGATGAAGCTGTGTTTCTTGTCTATCGGCCCCGTGGTTTAGGTGTGAATATTTTTTGAAAATTTTCGTAACTTTTTGTCTGATTTTAGGGTGACAAAAATCCTATTTTATATATGACAAGACTGCTACTTTTACAAAAGTTAAGTCAATATATGAATTCACTGTATATAGTAGCATATTTTAACATAGTAATGAATTGTCACGATTTGCATTACAACTATAAAAACACCAAATTTGTTTCGCTATATACTGCGGGGCAAAATCGCATTCTACTGAATGGGGCAAAATCGCATCTGGTCGGTTTTGCCCCACCATTTTTTTTTTTTTCTTGACAAATCAATGAAAATAACAGGTTATAATTCGAATACTCGCATTTATTAATTTAACTTAAAAAGAGGAAAGGTGGAAAACCTGGGGAAGGCCGGGGAAAATGCAATTTTAACATCAACACCTTATAAGTTGGAAGTAGAAAAGAAAGAAAAAAGAATGTAGAAAAACAGAAAGTAGGTCTAATGGGAAAAAAGAAAATAGACAGAAAGGAAAAAGAACCAGGTAAAAGAGCTAAAAGGAAACTCTCTTACAACAGTGACGAAAGAAAATAAAAAAAGAAGAAAAAAAGCCGAAGACAGTGCTAAAAGCAAAGACATCATTAAGTCCTAATTTCCTGAACGAACTCCTGCTTAATGTGACGATTCTACTGTTGATGAGGATGAAGCATGCATTTTTAGTAATGACCTATATGCTAATTCGACAGATAGAGAGGGATTGGTCCTATGGTCTAAATGCCGAGGATGGGCCCATGTTGCTTGTTCGAACTTTGAGGATAAAGATGACACTTTAGTTTGCGATTTTTGTTTGTAACTATTTGTTTTGTAGAATTTGTATCTTTTTTTTAATTTTTTTTTAACTTTTGAATAAATATTTTGAAAGAATATTTTTTCTCATTGAATTTATACGGCTTCCGGTTTTGCCCCACCCATGTTCCGGTTTTACCCCACCCATGGGGCAAAACCGTCATTTTGCAAAAGTTGACAAAAAAATCAATAATTAAATAACTATAAGCATCACTGGTTTCAAACTCATACAATTGCCTATTGAACGTATAAGGAAGCATACTGACTAATTTTCGTATAAAAATCTCTCTAAATAACTCTTCTGTTTCAATTCAAAGCTTAGAGGGTCGGTTTTGCCCCACTTTCCCCTACTCTTTGACCGATTTTGTTCAAAAGCTCTTTTCGTTCTTGAAATAGCACCATCATCACACCAAGGTATTAAAATTTTGAAACAAGTCCTTTTACTTCCTTTATTTAAATTATAATAATTAATTGGTAATTAGTAAAATTTAAAAATTGAATTGAATTTGATCCTCTGGACAATATAAATTTATTATGAAGGAAGTCTTCTCTGCCCCAAAAACGTTGGTAATCCAAAAAGTCATTAATACACTATCAAATATATATTTAAGCTTCTAAAAATAAAATATGCATAATTCAGCGTCGACCTTTTATATTACAATATTTTTTTTAACTATAATCACGACTTGGTATTTTGCAAAATATCTCTCCAATTTTTTTTCACTTCGCCCATTTGAATTTTTATTAATTGACATTCTAATAATTTTCAATGTTGAAATTTCTCTTTCTACTAATTTATAACTTTAATAGGGAATGAATAACATGACAATTTTATTACGTATTTTTAGTTGAAAAATGGAAATCACAATTTGAATATTATTTCAACAGATGAAATGCATTTTATTGAAATGGGTTATTCAAAATCGTGTTCGAAAAAAATACACTTCGTCTAACAAGAGAATGAAAAAATTGTTTTGTGGTGTATATTTTTTTATTCAAATATATTATTTAAAATTTGCATTGTAGTTAGAAAATATAAATTAAAAATCAAACGCAACTGGTGTCTAAATATGAGCAAAAAAATCTGATTAAATAGTTATAAAATTAGCTGACATTTGATTTTAAATTGAAAATTTAATTCCCACTTTAGTTATGAAGTGAAGTTTGATTGATTTTATTTTGATTATACAGTTGAATCAAAATGGAATTTGATTTAACTACTTTAAACTTAAGTCTGAACTGTATGGAATTTAAACTCATTTTAAATGAAAACTGCGTAACTAATTTCTTAAGGACAAAACTTGAAAATATTAATTTTGATATTTAAAAAAATCTGTTTCAATACAATTGAACTTTGCCCTAACGATTTTTTTATATTCTAGAATAAATTTACAAAATAAATATTAATTGGGTAGTAGGGCGTAAAGTAAATAACTGAAAAGTGATATTTGCAATGGACTAATTTAACAGAATTTATTTTTTTGGCTCTAGTGACTATTTGGAATGTGTAAATGTTCTATTTTAAATTTAAAAAAAAATATTCAACAGCCTTGTCTCTGCACCCGAAATGCTCGCCAAGATAGAGGAGGCTGTTGTTCCTCAGGTCCGTCAGAAACAAAAATTCTCTTTTTTCACCCAATCAAAGGAATAAATTAAATTTCAAAAAATGTATTGTGATAAAATAATGGGTTTTTAAAAATTTTTTCCAAGATTAAAGTTCAAACTATCTCTTGTTGACACCTTTCTAAGAGGCAGGGGCGTATATAAGGGGGGGCCCTCCGAAATTTTTCAAATCTATATACATATATACTGGTATATAGCCAATATCTATATTTTTGTTTGAAAAAGTGCGTCTCATAAATAAAAGAAATAAAAACATGAAATATCATACTTATATATAAAAGGCTAAGAGGGTGTCCGATGTGTGAAACAACCAATCAGGTCTCAGGGATAGCGCCACGGTAACAAAATATAAATATTTACCCATGTTTACGATTTTTTTTATTTATTTAAATTTTGAATTCTAAAATATCGGCGTAAATTTTTTGTCTGTGTACCGGGAGAGTCCCGGAAAGGATATGATTCACAAAAAATCTTAAGTTCATGAATAATTAACCGCTAAAATAATCTCTACATATAAAAATGAAAAGGGAAAATGTATGTACCGGTATGTATATAAGTAGGCGAGCAAAGGGGGTCCAGGGGCGCAGCCCCCTGCTAGACGGAGAGCCCCGCCGAAGGCGGGGCTTTGCGTCTAGTATTAATATAGGCCTATAAGCAATTTTTTAAGTACACTTTTTTTTTTCTCATTCACACTCACACTCACACACACATTCACACAGTCTTTTCGGCAACTTAGGCCATTTAAGACTTTGACGATAGCCGTTGTAATATATATTATCTATTGTGGGTTCAGGCATTTTCTATTTAAGCCATCTGGTATCCAAATGGCTTAAATAAAATCACACATCCGGCGGCTAATTTTTTAAGTAAACTTTGTCTTTGAGAGGGCTGGGCCCCTCGGGGCTCAAGTGAAAAAGGAAAAATTTGGAATAAGAGATAAAGCTTCTTATGCTATGGGTAGAGAGTTCACATCCTGTCCCAGACGAGAATAATAAAATAATCTGAAATAAATAGGGACAGTCGAAAAAGATCTTACAAATTAAAAAACTGTCAGTCTATTTAAATAATTATAAACACCGATCTAGGAAGTTATGCAAAAGAATAGTTGAGCCTTAGCAAAACTTGAGGAATAATTTTTTTTTTTTTTTTTTTTCATTTTTGCCTGGGAAAATCTTAGTGGCTAGAGTGACAGCAATGTCCTTTTTAAGGAAAAGTCAAGGAGCGTCCTTAAACGCTTCTTTTGAAGATATTGAAGAGACAAAATTGGAAATTACAAAAAATAAAAGAGATGAAATGAATTGCTATGTTACAATCAAAATAATTCAAAATAATGAACAAAACAATTATATTTTTTCCAAGTGTTGAATTAAAATTTGTTCCCATCTAAAAATGTCCCGTTTAATAAAAAATTTAAAGAAGTATTTTAGGTTAAAAGAAAAGAAAAGCATTTTAAAAATTAATTGAAATTTAAAATGATACATGAGAAGAGCGAGTGCAAACTCCGTGGTTAGGCAGATTCTACTAGTTTACTTTTAGTTTTGATATCACTTTGATTCAAACTATCTAAGAGTATTGATCATAATTAAAAATAGCAAAACTTGGTTGGTAGCAATGAGTCAGGACAGCACTTGGTCTCTCTCTCTGTCCTCTGTATTCCCACGACCATTAATCCCATCGCCTTCACCTTAGCGGTGCCTTTTTTGTTTTGCGCCCTTGCAGGTGCACTTCGCAGGTGGGGTCCAGGGAGACCTTCGAAGCAATTCTACAAAAGGGTTCCAACTTTCCATTATTTTATCAAAAAATTTATGTTCGCTAAATTTTGTTCTTGCTGAAGGAAATTTTTCCTTAAAGGGATAATAGCTATTTCAATACATAAGAATTTAATTTATAATAGAGTGAAATATTCTTTACAAGTGTTAAAGCCCGCATTCGGCATCAAATTTATTCGTGTTCACTTTTTGGAAAAATGTAAAGTTTCAAATTTCCCTCTCTGAGTTAATTTTAAATTTCCCTCTCCCGCTTCACTTCCTGTAACCAGGGCCGCAGACAGGGGGCAGGGGGCTATATCCGCCCTGGGGGGCCCGGCCCTTTGCGTCCAACCTTAAAATTCTAATAAAAAATAATTTCAATGGTTAAAATTTCATTAAAAAAAAAATCATTTTCTTGAAATTTTTCCTGAGGGGCCCGGGCCCTTTAAGCTCAATCTTAAAATTTCATTAAAAAAAAATCATTTTCTTGAAATTTCCGGGAGGTGCGCACAAAAAAAACATCGTTTGTAGAGAAATAGACATATATAAATTATAGAATTTATGCATTACATATAAATATACTTGAGCCAAATATCGATTAGAAATTTCGAGGAACAAATTCGTAAAATTTCCTCCTTGACATCTCTGGCCTTGTTAAAGATCAAAGACAAGTGATTATGCACATGAGTGTTGAATTTTTTTTTTTTTTTTTATTTCAGAATTATTAGATAACATTAATCTAACTGAAATTAAAATATACTTATTGTAATTATACAATCACTTTATGACGTGTGAAAGGGATAAAAGATACAAGGGCGGATCCAGAGGTGTATCTCGGGGGGGGGGGGGTAATCTGGTGTGACTCGTCGCACAGCACACTATTTTTTTTTTAATTTCGGTAATTTAAAAGCGCATTCTGTTATTTGTTTGCCAGAATATAAATACACATCAAATTTTTAAGTATTAATTTTAAAAATTTTACATTAAAAATAAATTTTTTCGCGAAAAAAGGTATTTTTTTCGAATCTCGGGGGGTAATTACCCCCTTTACCCCCCCCCTTGTATCCGCCCTTGAAAAGATATCAATTTGTTTTGACCTGTCAATTAAGTAATTAAAAATAGCGGGTTGAGTAGAGGAAATTTATTTAAGGTCTTCTTCGGCATCTGAAGCCATTTAGTCCTCGACCCATTTTTCTATCACGGCTTGTACCGGCCTTTATCGTCACGGTTTGTAACGCGACATGCTTATAGAAGAGCGAAAAAATTTGAGAGAATCAAATAAAAGTTTCACTTTAAAAATAAAATAAAATTTTGTAAAAATGAGACGGGATGGAAACAAATAAAATTCTTCTAGATCAGTGGTTCCCAGAACTGGCATGTTGTGGTTACTCTGATGACTAACTTTCATGGGAATAATACTGAGGTGGGTTCCCGTTTCCTTTCTCAAAAGGAGGCATCTCATATAAAAAGTTAGATCATTTTTTGTCATGAGGTAGATTTGAACTAGGGTTGTCTTCCACTCCGGATTATAAGCTTAACTGCTTGTCCCCTCGACTAATCGCCTCCTCGCTTAACACTTCTTGGAACAAATTTATAAAATGGCGATTCCGGGTTCGGCCAGCGGACTTTTGGCCCCACTATCAATATAAATCTTTCATTAAATTAGTTAATTGTAAATTCAGACTATCAGAGTCCATTCCAGACTTTTTGTTTATAATATCTCTTTCAATACATATATCTTGAACTTTTCCAAATCAAGAAATACAGCTGGCCTATAGCTTACTCCAAAAAAACAGTTTTATTTTTTAGCAGGGGTTGAAACCTTCCCTATTCTCCCTATTTAGCTACGCCCTTGTTGATATCTTAAATATCAAGCAGCATTATCTTTTGTTTAAATGCTTGTCAGAAATGATTGATTCTCATATCCTGCTCTCTCCTTCTTAAAATAGTTCCTGGTTCATAATTACATCTTTATTCAATGAATTAGATTAGAATAAGGACAGCTAACATCAGACCTCCTTAAGCTGCTGTATTTCTGTATTTGTTTGTTATTCTAAGCTCATTTCTCTTAATTATTTGTTTTTCTCCTCCTTAATATAACAATTCTTAATCAAATATAATAAATGTTAATGACAAATAAAAGAGGACTTAATGGCGAGGGAGCCTACTTCTTCATCTTATTCTTAAGGGGCTGTGCCTCTCTTAACGAGTCGGACAATTAATTCCATTCAACAAGAACATATTAGTTTCGGATGTTGTCTTTAGTTAAATTTACACAAACGGGAGCAATTTTTGGAATCGCAAAAAGAAAATAATAAAATGACGCCATTCATTCTGTGTGAACAACCGCGCAAGTATTTGACTTTTTCCGAGGCCGAACGTTTACATGAATAGAGTTCGTACGTACGCGATCTGTTTAATAGAAAAAGCCCTTTTGAAAATAAACTCCATTCAAAAATTCGTAAACTTTATTCAAGTTTAAAAAAAAAAAATAAGTTTATTTTCATTCGTAAAAAAAAAGAGAATTGATTCTAATTTTATCTTAAGTAAAGTAGTAATTTGATTGAGTACAGATACGCTTTTCTTAATATAACTTGTTGTCACAGTAGTTTATACAGTATAATACTCTGTTTTATAAATATAGTTACCAATAGAATAAATTGAAACTAGAATTCTGTCATTTCATTTGTATTATATTCATTGAAAGTTTATAAAATCCCGGACTTTTTAGAATCTTAGGCTCATAAAGAAAGATCTCTATTTCTAAGGTACAGGGCTCATCCTATTAATAATACACAAGGCCGTAGAAAGCTCACCCGGATGGACTTTGGGGCTGGAGTTAAACATTTTATTTATTTTAATACCTACTCCACTGGTGGAAATATTTAATCAATATTGATAACCTTAAAAGTCAAGGGATCTGGCATTCGGATAACAAACAGAGTAAAAACATTTGAATCAATAATTGTTATAGTATTATTTGAAGGCTTAAAATAATTAGTTTAAATATTACTTGTATTTATGAGAGTATGTAAACTCCGTTTTCAAAGGCTCTGTCTGTTAAGGGGGTCGAGACGCAAGCTGATCGCATGTATTTGCTATAAGATGGCGTTAGGAGCCTTAAAAAAGTTATACAAAAGCCCAACTATTACGAAAATTTGCCAACAGATGGCAGGATGGTAGGGCTATATTTAATCTCAATCTTGATTTTCGTTGATTTTTTAATAATAATCATCAATAGTTCATAAATATTATATATTATATATCATTTATAACAGCATAAAAATATATATCCAGTAAATATAAGCTTATAAATGATCTGATAATGCCGGTTGTTTGACTTGGTTGTCATCTTTTGCAGCTATTTGACCGTTGATTTTTAAAGCTGCTCTACCTGGGCTCTGATCTGGAGACTTATGAACAAAGCACTCTTTTCTTGAATAATTATAATTACGACTACCTCCTTTATCCATTTAATAAAAAATAAATAATTTTGATATTTTGCAAAGTTCTTATCTCCCCTCTTTTCTTAATATCCAGTTCGCACTGGTTCATTGTAAAAATGAAAATAGTTTTCTTTTATTAAATGATAACCTCTCGCTGCTATCTTCAAAAAAAGAGTATTGACTTTGTTTATTAGATAATTATATATACATTTGTCAAAATGTATCAATAATTTTAATATTAACTAGGAGAATATATTATTTGTAAAAAATAAAAGAGCATAACTTTGGTATTTGTTAATATTTTTTAAAATTTTTTTATTAAAATAAGAGTTTATATAAAACTTAACATTTAGATTGAAGTTTTAAAGAAAATAATAATAATAAAAAGTAAGGTTAATCAATGAAGTCAGGTGGGAGCAGGTGCAGCCAAAAAAGAAAAGCCTCCAATTTAATACAATTCAATGAGACGTTTCGGGTGAATTTTATTTACCCATCTTCAGTCCTTCAAAATTGCCAAAAGTCCCGGAGTTGGTCAATAGGGCAATACATGTAAATTTATGAAACTCTAGGACTTTTGGCAATTTTGTTAAAATTTAACATTCATAAATAGCGTTAATTCATTTTAATACCTCCTTGCAACAAATTGCTATTCTGAAAGCAAATATTTTAACACCAAAGCGTTAACATTTAGTTAAAAATGCTAAAATATCATATGCCTTTAAGATTTTAACGTCGTGTTTGTTTAATACACAAACATGGCATCTTTAACCAAAAGGGTGACGGTCGAGATTGAAGCAATACATTTGATCTCTCAGAATTGTACCAGATTCATACAGAAACGAGGGGAATAATATCTTAGTCAATATTTTACGTATTAATCGAAGAATTGAATTTTGTTAACTCTAGTTTTTAACACGCAATTTAAAAAGTTAAATTTCATTGCATGTTTTTAGAGAATAGACCTGATTATGTGTTATAGAGTTATAAGTTTAATAGCCATCGCAGCTGAACAGGCTTAAACAGGGCGTCCGCGGTTTTTTGGGGGGGGGGAGGGTTGGGGGGGGGGCCCCCTCTGCCCTCCCCGCGGCGGGGGGGGGGGGGGGGGTTTTTTTTTTTTTTTTTTTCCTGGGGGGGGGGCCCGGGGGCCCCCCCCCCGCCCCCCGGCTTAAAATAAATTAAAAAAAAAAAAAAACTTTTAATAGAAAAATTCTTTAGTGGATTGGTCATTTGGGTTGCCTACCTTGTAGGAAATAAATTCAATAGTATAAAAAGAAAAAAATTTGATGTCCTTAATTTTGAAGGTGTTCAACAAGATCAAAGACTATTGAATTTTGGCCGGATGGCCCTGAGGGATAAGTGTGTTGAAGGGCTTTTTGATAAAAGACCCTTTCGTAATTAAATTTAAGGAGTAATAAAAAATAAAAGAAATTTTGTTTCTAATTTTCATTAAAGAATGAACAAAAAAAAAAAAAAAACATTTAGGGAGCATTTACCTATCAATTCAAGAATGGGATATCATTTAGATGGAATGATATTAGTATACAATAAGTCTGTGCGAGTGTGTGTGTTTGTAGAAGGATCCGCATGTGTGGTGGGGGAAGGCCGCCCGGATTCCTGACGAGTCCACCTGGCTGGGGTATACGTAGTATGGATGGCGTAGCGTGTCGTCGTTCGTTTGCTGCCTTCGCGTCGCCAAGGCGCCACACACTCATTTCCCAAATGCAAATCAACTTTCCAAAAATATCAGAATCCCTACAACTACGTCTATCTCAAATACCTCAGATATTAATTTGATTCTTCATCATCATTTTACATTTAATTATTTTTTTTATTTTATTTTAGGGAGAATTTGACTTCGTTTTTAAATGTACTCGTGGTAATTTTTTACTCATTAACTCCTAAGTCTAACAATTTTAATTATAAGAACTTAGTATTAATTTTTATTTTTTAAATATGTTTTTAACTTTAAATGAATTATCAATTATTCACTTACAATCAGATAGGTAAGTCTCATTCTTAGTGCAGTCAGTTTCAATATTAAGGTGTGCGTCTTGAAAAACCGTTAAACGTTGAATGAGAAGATGGTTACTCTAGGCGGTAAGAGATGGCTTTAGTTTTTCCCATAGGTGAACAAGCGTTTTATTCCATTTCATTTGAATGATTCCAGCTAATGAATTAAAGGCAAAAAATTAATTATTTTTAACACAATGATTACTAATTTAAGGAGAGCGTCTGGGGGGGGGGGGCTAATTTTGGGAGATTCCAGCGGCCACAATTTTGAAGCTATCGACCTCAATTTTTATTTTTTAAAGCTATTTAAAATATCTACAACTTATAGAAGCCCTTTTTTTGATTTTCGAAAAAATAAATTTTTTTTTAGATTAATCGCATTAAATAAAAGATATTTAAAAAAAAATTCGCTTTATATCTAGATAATTAAATAAGTAATCATTGTGTTAAAAAATAATTAATTTTTTACCCTTAATTAATTAGCTGGAATCTTTCAAATGAAATGAAATAAATCCCTTGTATCCCTATGAAAAAACTAACGCCATCTCTTGCCGCCTAGAGTAACTCGGTACTGAATCGTGTTCTAACGGCTTTCGAGACGCGCACCTTAATTATCTATAAGATATAGAGTGAATTTTTAAAAAATGTCTTTTATTTAATGTGATTAATCTAAAAATATTTTTTTTTTTTTGCGAAAATCAAAAAAAAAGGCTTCTATAAAGTAGATATTTTAAATAGCTTTAATTTAAAACACATTTGAGGTCGAGAGCTTCAAAATTGTGGCCGTTAGAACATCTCATAATTAGCACCTCGAGAGCGCACCTTAACCGCCACCCCTAGAGAATAGAGCCGTGAAGTTAGGCAACCAGAGCGCTTATCTGACGTAATTGTGGTCTCAAAAAATATGTATTCCCGCTGCAATATTAAAAAAAAGTTTATCTATTTTCTAAGCACTCTGCTTGCCTAACTTCACGGCTCTATTCTCTAGGGGTGGCGGTTAATATTAAAACTGACTGTACATTTTGAAAGTTACTATCTCCTATAAAACAATTTTAATTTAAGAAAAGTGTCTTTGAATCAAAGATGCAATTTATCATAGGTTCAATTAGAGGCTTTCTTTTAATGAGTCTTAGTAATTTTATGCAATCAGAAATGTCAGCTCATCATTTTTATGATTAAGTAGATTACATAAAAAAAAGTTTCTTAAATTGTTTCTCTCACCTGATAACCCCTAAATCAGTATGATGTAAATAATTGTCAAAAGAATAATTCTCGATGAGATTGCTTTTATTTCAAACAGATCATAATTAGCAGCCATTTGGTCATGTGCCCTTAATAGGTTCTTCCTTTAAGGAAAAACCTAAGGAAAATAAACGAACGGAAATAACTAAATGATAGTGTTGGAAAAATTACTAGAAAAATTTAAAGATGAATATACCTTTGATAAAGATACCTGGCCAAAAAATGTTGACGTCTTTGAGTGACGTCATATTTAAAATATTAAATGGCGGATCTATGATATAAAATAACTTACTAATATGTATTCTAACTTGTTTGGCAATATTTCTAGTCTTGGTCAAATAATGCAGCCCAAAAATATTTAAATCAAAATTGGAAATATATGAGCGAGAAGGATTTATTTTCTTTCTTTCTTCTGTTTTTTTTTTTTTTTTTTCAAAAAAAATATTCACACTTTTTTCCCATTCACACTCACACTCACACACACATTCACACTGTCTTTTCGGCAACTCAGGCCATATAAGACATTTACGATAACCGTTATTGATTTAATATACATATATGGGTGTCCAGGCATTCTTATTTAAGCCATTTGGTATCCAAATGCCTTAAATAAAATCATCGGACTACCTGGGGTCCGAACCCGCGACGTTTGGTATACGAGGTTAGCACGCTAACTCCTACACCAAGCCCCGAGGGCTTCTTCTGTTTTGTTTAGCAATATTTTTTTTTTAAAGATTAATTTAAACCAATGATTCCCAAAGTGGTCTAATATCGACCCCCCCCCCAGTCAAATCACCAGATTCATCCCTTCCACTAAAAAGCGGTAACTAAATTTCGGTCAAAAATGCAATATTAGCTAAAGGGGGTCTACCAAAAACCGAAAAACATGGCAAGTGGTCTACGAGTGGGGACCTCTGATTTTTTTTTTAACACTCACTTTTTTTCCATTCACACTCATTCACACACCCATACACACAGTCTTTTCGGCAACTTAGGCTATTTAAGACTTTAAACGATACCCGTTATTTGTAAATATATCAATTGGGGGTCCAGGCATACTTATTTAAGCCATTTGGTATCCTAATGGCTTAAATAAAACCATCGGACTGCCTGGGATCCGAACCCTTAACCCTTGGTATACAAGGTAGGAGCGCTACCAACTACGTCAAGCCCGAGGACGACCTCTGATTTAAACATTATACCATAAGGCCATTCATTTAAGTGTTTTCAAATAAACACAGAGAACACGAGCTCTTAAATCAAAAAAGCTCCCTAGAGGGGATGGAGATATCAGCCTTGGAATGATCAGGGTTCATTAAAAACTCCCTGAATAAGGCGTTTCGGTTTTTGTCATAAGACATTTTTTTTTTTTGGAAATTACACACATATTTCTAATAAGTAAAGTGGGTGAAATAAATTCAGGTCGAAACTTCTTATTTTGGGAGTTTTAATGAACCCTGAGCATTCCAAGGGTGATATCTTCATCTCTCCATTATAATCATAACACAGTCACAACTTCAAACAATTATTATAGGTCCCTTACTCTAGTGGTTTTTATTTAATTATTTAAGGAAAAAGGAACCGGAGGTCAAATGTAAAAATAAAAAAAAATAAAAAAAAAAAGGAAAAAGGAGAATATTTTGCGATTAGAGATATAAAATTTTCGATATTTCTTCGCCTACCCTACCATCACTTTGCTTCATTAACTTACACGGCAGTTTTTTGAATTTCTGTATTTTTTATTCGCAGTTGTCAAGTGGTCAATGAAGTCTTATTTATTTATAGCCTATATATAAAATTCCTCTTTCTTTGATTGAAGGAGAATTTGATCGTTCGATGTTTCCATGGTGATAACAATAAAAAATTTGTTTATTCAAAGTCAAGATCAAAGAGAAGAAGCGAGATCGAGAGGGGAGAAGAGAAGAAGAGATTATCAAACATTTTTATTATTTTATTCTTCTTTTCAAAGGAAGGTTGCTGACGAGATTCAAAGTTAATCAGTTTAGCATATCAGTTGACAAGACCCTGAACTCGACCTGATGATGATCGAGGGACCTTGACGTCTTCTGTGAAGAGGTCAGGGCAGGCGCCAACGTCGCCATCTTTAAAAACGTCGACGCCATTTGCAAAAATTCAACAATCAACGTCAACTTCCGAACGTTGGCTGCTTATCTTTTTCCTTCTTTCTTTTTTTTTTTTACAAAAGAGTTATTTTTACCATTAATCTATTTTTTTTATATGTTTTTTCATTTCATTTAAATTTTTAATAAATGATAGGCAAATTCCATAGTTTATATTTAAAGATAAAAAAATGATTAAAATTAAAAAGATGATAATTTTTTTGTATGGACTTTTTATTAGATTAAAAATGGAAAATTTTTAATTAGAACAATAATAATGCCTATGTCCTTGGAAGGCCGCTGATATGAGAAAAGTGACGCGTGTACCGCTTAATTTGAAAAACAAAAAGTGACGGCGTAAATAAGATTAAATACTTTTCGAGATCAATTCATTTGAATAAGATTAATATTCAATAAATACTACCTCGATTCGGATTTGACTAGATATAGGAATATTTAACATGTTTTGGTGAGTATGTTTATTTGTTAGTGGGCCAAAAATCTCATGACCTGGGAATTGAACTCGGGATCTCTAGATTTTGTGGTTTGAATTATTATTATTAGGGGAATTTTTAATTATAGACATTTTTATATTAATTATTTATTAAAAATATAACTACTGTACAACGTTTCGACTGTTTATTCTGCAGCCGTTCCCAAGTACTGTGAACTTTTTCTGACTCAAGTGCACAGTACTTGAGAACGGCTGCAGAATAAGCAGTCGAAATGTTGTACAGTAGTTATATTTTTAATAAATAATGAATACAAAAATGTGGTCTATAATTAAAAATTCGCCTAATAATTGTTAAATAGAATTTCTACAATTCAAGATTACAAGCTGCTTTATTCCTTAGGGTGATAATTGGCTTCTCAATTATGTATAGTAATTCATAACTCCTTTAAGAGAAGGTAAAATAAGAAAAAATGCAAAAACATAAAGAAAACTTTCTTTTTATTTTTAAATTTGAATAAAGTCTTTTTCGGCATCTGAGGCCATTTAGAATCCGTCTCTATTTATTTCAATTGATTGGTATCCCCAATTCAATAGAAATACATTTACTTTCAAAAGGAAATGTAATCAACAAGAACAAGTTATTTCCAATTATTTTCATATATTATCGAATAGGAAGAATAAATGAGCAAGCAGCTAGTTATATTTCGATTTATTAACAAACCAGGGCCGACGTTTCGGTCACGTATGGGACCATCTTCAGGGCTACAAATGATGAAAAAGAACATTTAAGAGATAGATAGATACAATCAATTACATAAAATTTTATCTTTTTTTTTTTTTTTTTTTTGTTATTATATTTATAATTACCCAGGTTAATGTCTGAAAATACATACAATCCTCGCCAAGTTATATTGGGCATTCACAATTATACGTAAACTAATGATGATCATGCCTCAAATTTTAATTATTATCATACCATGGACAGAGAGTGAGTTATATTTTTTTTATTCTTCCTATTCGATTATCAACACTCAGCTATATACCTCCTGCAAATAAATTCATATATTATATTTTTTTGCCTGGGGGGGGGATGCGAACGCTCGACCTTTGGCATCTGAAATGAGGAAAACCTAACAAAAATTAATTATTGTAATGAAAATAAGAAAATATACAGAAGATATTGTACTGCCCTGGTCATCTTATGAAAAAAGAAATTTTGTATTCATGATAGAAGGAAAAAAAACATTTTTCTTAAACAAAAAAATTTTTCTAATTTTATATCAAAGTCAATTCTGAATACAGTACCATATGTATATAATGATAACTAAAAGCTCAGAAGATGGCTTTAATCAGGACCGAAACGTTAAATGTTGAAAATCTATATCTATACTATATATAAACGACGAATGTGTGTGTGTGTGTGTGTGTGTGTGTGTTACACTCCGTTCTCAGCAGCCATTAGGCCTAGAGACATGAGCGATGGCTCATTTTGATCCTTGAGGGGTGAGGATGATGCAGAAAAGGCGAGGGTCTGCCGCAGGCGGGCCCGAGCCAGCTGGAGAGGGGTTCAGGGTGGCGTAGTCCCCCTGTCTAGACGCCAGCCCGCTTCTCATAATTAAGAAAAGGCGAGGGTCCACCACGGGCGGGCCCGAGCCAGCTGGCGGGAGGCCGCGAAGCGGCTACGACCGGCTGGTATAATAATAATAATTTTTAAAGAAAAAGAAAAAATCCTGGCTGCATTTTCTTCTGCTGACGAAAATATACAAGTGGGTAGGCAATAAGTATATTAAATTTGGTATCTTATAAAGAAAGATTGTTCTTTAAAAAAAAATAATCAACCAAGACGAAATTTTTATTTAGAGATAAAAAAATGATTCTGTGACTTTTCCCTCAACTATATTCATCTTTAATCATTTTCATATTGTACGGTACCTAAACCATGAGTTCAGAAGTTGGTCATTTCGGGCTCCTGACTTGAAATTCTAGAGATCCCGAGTTCGACAGTTTGGATGTCAAAGACAAAATACTTTCAAAAAATAATGATAAAAAAAAACGGGCTGCTGATTAATTTTGATTTATTCTGAACTAAATAAAATAATCATAATCCAATTTATTAGTTAATGAATAAGATAAAATTCATTAAAAAATGTTTATTTTTATTTATGCATATATTAATTCATGAATCATAAATTTCTTGTATAATTTTTATGAGTTTATTATTTAATATAATGTGATTATTAAAATCGATATAATTTTATGAATTTATTATGATTTTTTTTCTCTCGCTTTCTCTTTCATGTTTGTTTTGCTACGAAACATCCCTAAATCCCATAAGTTATCTATTTATATGGAATATATACACATATTTATGCAATAAGTCTCCTGAGAAAAAATTAACATAACCATATTGTATAATGTACAATATATTATTTAAATATTATTAGCATAGAATTCATAATAATTTAGTTTTTTTTTTTATTATTATTTATTTATTTATTATTCATTGGATTGTTTTTTATTATATAATTTCTTTATTATACAGAGGTGAATTTTGACCCTATTGCAAGTTTCAGATAAAATAATCTGTTAGAGTTGGCAACTTAATTGGTGATTAATAATTATCGAGAGACAACTGGAAACATTTGATTCAATCCACATTTATTTGAATGAATTTTTGACTCCAAATATTACCCCCCTGTACTACACCAAGTAGTAGAGACTTCGCATCTTGAATTTAGTTAAAACTTATTTTAAGTAGGAATCTTCATTTTCAAAAATTTATTAGAATTTACAAATTCAAGAAAATTTAAAATTTATTTTGATTTTAGTTTCTAAAATCGTTGCAGTGAAGTAATTTTAACCAAGGCTGATTGGTACCCCCGGTTGCAATCGGTACAATAAAAATAACCCCTAAATGCTCTCAGTACTCAAAAGGAATATTTGAATATAAAAATTTTTTTAACTAAAAAAAAATAGACCAAAGTAGGTCTATTCTTAAAATTTTCAATATCTTTACAAATCTATATAGCCGGGGGGCCTGGCAACGGAGAAGAGCAACAGTCACCGCAATCGTTGCAGTTAAGCAATGCCAAGCGCGGCGAAAGCTCGGGATTGGGGACCCTCAGCAATCAGCGTGTGGAATGTCACCCGGTAGCCAGCGGTATAATGTATAAAATTTCTATAGTAAAATCATATTCCTAAATGGCTTTTGTAGCCGAAAAGGATTTAAAAAATCATTCAAAATCAATCAAATTTATTTATTTATAAATATTAGGGCCTAATAATATAATTCTGACCGTGCCCTCGGGCTTGGTGTAGTTGATAGCGCTCCTGCCTTGTAGATTCGAAGATTCAGATCCCAGGCAATCCGATGATTTTATTTAAGCCATTTGGATACCAACCTGGACCCCCAATAGATATATTTACAAATAACGGGTATGGTAAAAAGTCATAAATGTCCCAAGTTGCCGAAAAGACTGTGTGCAGTGTGTGTGTGTGAATGGGAAAAAAGTGTGAGTGTTAAAAAAAAAAACAAATATATATCTCGACATAAAAAAATCTGTTGTGACAGAACACAACTTTCGAGTAGGTAATAGAAATGTGTTTGATGTGTAGTCAGTCATACAAAATTTTTTTCTAAAATGAACTAGTAGTATGCTTGGTTTGTATATTTATTGAAACCGCTATAGGCCTAATGGATTTAAATAACTTTTTTTTTTATGTGCTCTATATGCAGATATAAATTAAAATTTTTCTTTTATAACACTAGGTATATATAGTGTAAATTTTAATCTTAGGTAGTCATCGACTGATAATGGAAGCCGAAATGTCTCAAAATTCAATAAGCCAGAGGCTTTATTTTTGGCTGCTTCTGCCTTCCCCCTTATTAATCAGAGTTATAGCCAATTTCTTCAATTATAGTTAGAAATATTCTTCATAGACTGAATAGGCTCTATTTTAATAATAAACTTCATACTATTAAGAAGAATCTGATAAAGTAACTTTTTTAATTAAATTTTATTTAAATGGAAATGGCATGTTGTATAACGCGCTGAAAATATCCCTTATTAATTCAGAATGATGCAAAAATTAATAAAAATAAAATATTATTTCCCTTTTTATTTTAATATCATGGACTCGCAACTCAGACAAATTAATTTCTCTTCTATCTTTTAAATGTTTATTTATTTATAAATCTTTTTCGTAGTTGAACCCATTAAATGTTTTCATTTCATTTATCAATCAATAAGCCTATTTATAAAAATACAAAATTGCATTAGCCATCTGAATTTGCTTATGTTTGAAAGTAGCGAAGAGGGGGAGGACTAAATTAAAGGCACATGGTGGGGAGCTGGGATTCCCCAGTCCGCTCCTTGTCACTTGCTCGGAGGCCATTGATAGCAATAGAGAGCGTGCTTATGGTATTGTGTGAGAGATGCTAGGGGAAGCATACCAACTCTTTTAGTCTTTTGGGTTGTATAAATCTCAGAATTATCATAAAGAAATAAATAAAATAAATATTGAACACTCCTTATTTTCCCATGTTTATAAATTTTACATCTCGAATTCTAATATATCGGCGTGTGCTGTGCGACCAGTCACACCAGATTTTTTTAAACAAATGTGCGGTGAATTTATTATTCCATAAAGAACTTCTTCCACTTTATCCTTGAACTTATGTTTTGATAAGAGAGTGTCAATAAAATTAAAAAAAAAAATAAATAAATAAATACTATCATCATCATCAAAGCGACACAAATTTTTATAATTACTACGTTATTAATTGAAATAATTATATATGCATATGTATTCTGTTAAATATGAAATTTAATGCGCATTAGATTCTAATTATGAATTAAAAACTTAATTAAGATAATGATAAATCTAAAAAAAAAAAACACTAATTAAAGATAAGTGAGATTTTGGATAAATTAGGATTTATTTATATTTTTTAGGTTTGAAAACATACAAAATATCAAGCCAATTTATCAGTATAAAAAAAAGTAATTTTTAATTGAAATCTAGCTAATGGAATTTGGTTTGTTCAAAAATATATTTGCTTATAAAACATCAGGCCGCGTGGTGGGCCGGTATTCTTTCTAAGACTTTTAGGTCACCCCAAAATTAACACTAGCAAGTTAAAAGAATTCACATCTATGTTTTATTTGTTTCTGTCAACGTTTCCTAAGCTATACACCAACCTTTTTCAGGACATACAATTAAGTAAAATTCGTGCTTCCTGCAGTCGTGATTAACATTCAATAAAGTCGGGGAGCTTTTGGTATTTACGAACTTTAATTGTCCTGAAGATAGAGTGTAGCTGCCAAAATATCTGTAGAGGTAATTAATAGCCTATATGGACCTTGTTACGCATTAGTGTGTCAAGCGCCAGCTACCGAGTTTTGAGAAAATTAACATTAAAGGTTTTTTGTTTTCATTGGATTCTATATAATTTTTTTTGTCAATTGTGCAAGTAACATTAAATATAAATTTTTTAGGACAAATTTCATAAAAAATACTATTAATAGCATTGAAACAATATTCCGTGCTTAACTCAATTTTTAATTTTTTTTGGCGCTTGACACACTAATGTATAACAGGTGTCCATATAATAGCTCGATTATCCACTTTACACCGGTATATGAATCCAAGGCAAGAGCAATAACTAGAGCCGTCGAGAGGGGGAGGATTTGAAAACGCAAAATTTTAAAATGGCAGTTCTTGTTGGTTGTAGAATTATTAAAATTCAATTATTTTAGATTCCTGATTTTTTGGAAATTATTAATTAGATGTTTACAAAATAAATATATAATTGGTAAAGATGATCAAAAAAACAAATCAAATATAACTAGTGAGAAGGCTTTTTATTTTTTCTTTAATTTAATGATTTTTAAGGTGATTCACTTCTCTTGAAAAAAAAAATTAAAATATTGGTTAAAAAAATATATCTACTACGTACTATGATGAAAAAATGTGAAATGACAAATGGTCATTTGACGAAGGAAAATCCCAAATTCAAGGAAAAGTTGTTTCCTCTGAAGTTCACCCTTTTTTTTTTTAATAAGAGTAAGTGTTCACTAATATGACCTCAATTTGAAGAAAAAAAAAAAAAAGAAAAAGAAAAATGTCGTTTCTCGATGAGATCAACTTTTATATAAGTTTCCTGCAATAATAATCTTTGCAATTAATTATAAACGTATATTATTATTATATAGGTCAATGGTCTCAACTGGCGGGCGGACCAGTCACCACCACTAAACGATAAAAAAAATTTCATGGTGTTATTTGGAAGTGTAGGGAGGTCCTTTCTTTTGTCAAAAATATATAATCATAACACATATTTGAAATTAATAAAAATTAGAATCAGTTTGAATTTGAATGTTGGAAGATAGGCAACCAAAATGGCCAACTACTATTGATTTATTTTTTTATTTCTCAAGAGTCTGGGGTGGACGATTCATGTTAAATTAGGATGGGTGAACAAGAGAAGTCGCTTTATAGAATTCTTTGCAGAAAAAATTTCATTAGTCATTTGGGTTGCCTACTTTTCAGCAACAAAAACTATGTCATAGTTATATTTCGACATCTAAGGCCATTAGAAAACATCTCTATTGATTTCAAATGATATTAGCCAATTCCATTGAAATATGATTAGGCCCCTATACTTTCTTAAGATGTGATTTTGTTATTTCTCATAAAAGAGGCAAGTTGGGACTGTAGCTTTCGTTTTATGTACAGGAAGTAGCCAAAGAAGTAGGATGTGGAAAATTAAATTCCCCAACCCTTCCGAAATTATAAGGGTTTAATGTTTTTAAAATCTTATAAAAGTTATAAAGAAATATTTTATATTCTTTAAAATTATCTATTTAGGGTGGTTTATGAAGGAGAGCAGGTACAACCCCCTACACCCGGAAAATTTCCTGCCTGCCTCTTAAATGAATTAAATTGAGGTCAAATTCTCTTCATATAAGCCTAATTTTAATAAAAGAATAGTAAAATGATGATTGGGAAAGCCTGGTGTAGATAGTTGAACGATAAATGATAACGCTGGAGGTATTTTCAGACCAAATTTATTCCACTATATACAGTAGTCGACGTTTCGGTTAGGACTAATGTGGTATTAATATTAATAGACAAGTTGTAAAGTTTTAAATTTCCCTCTCAACTCCATTTCCTTTTTCTCTGGCCAATCAGCGCCCTGACAGGCACATACACATTACACACAGGAAGTCAGTGGCTAGCGCTTTATAAAATTGAAAAAAGTATATTAATATAATAGGGTGCTAGTAAATTTTGGCGATTTTATTGAAGATTTAGATATCATTTATTATTTGTACAAATGGCATATCATCACTATGGGCTTTATGACTACAATCCCTTATGTAGGTATATAAACAAAATCAATACTAGGGAAGGAAAAATAGATAAATTTTCATCTATCGAAAACTTTCAAAAACTTCTCAAAATCCTTAAATTTGAGCCTTGACGACAAAAAAAGGAAAGTTGAAATTTAATATATATGACGAATTATAAAAAATAATTGTGAGATCTAATTATTCAATTTTTAAATTGATTAAATATAATTTTTAAAATAATTTAAAATGATTCAAATCTTCAATTACTAAATAAATATTGTTCTCAGTTTTTAACATGCATCTATTGATTTCCTATTATCATTCCCATTTTCCAATTATTAAATTAAGATTAAAAACGCGATTTTAAAACCCTTAATTGAATAATTTTCTGAAAATTGTCAGTTAAACGCCTACGATCCGAAAAAAAGGTTTCACTTGCATCGTGGCTTCATAAAACCACACAATGATTTTTTTGCATCTCATATTCCCATTATAGGCCTATATTACAATTATAGTTATAGAGAAATTTAAATAAAATTTTGCATTTTAGAGGAAGTTGATTTTTTAGTTGACTTTATATGAATAATGCAAGATTGTTTCTATTAATTTTTCGGGGACACCCTGTGCGTGATTCAATCCGAGTTCATATGTGTATGTGTGTTGGTGTAGTCAGGTCAGCGACACTCTGGGCCGGGTCAAAAAATCCGGCTCTGGTCCACGTGTGGTGCCTCCATCCAACTCTCCTTCTCAACTCAGACTCCGACTCTCTCTGTCGGTATTCTCAAACAACAACCAAGCAAAAAAAAAAGACACTAGGCCTATAACAAATTCAAAAAAAAAAAAAAAAAAAAAAAAAAAAAATGTTTATACCCGGAAGGCTAAATAAGAATCTTCTGGTTTGTTCGAATTCAGATCTCGTTCAATGGAGAAAAAAATTTCATCTCGCTTGTTAATCAGAGGAAAAAAAAAACAGGAGCCCGGAGAATATTTTATAGAGAGAAAAAAATCTTATATATTATGTTGAATATTTTTTAAGAGAATTTATAAATATAAATATGAAGTTAATTAGTTTGGAGAAATTATTGAAAATTAAAAGTCTATATATTTGAATAAGTTATTAATATTTCGATTCAGACTTGACAAATCATAGGTATTTAACAAATTATGACTAGGTTTTTTTTTGTTGGTGGGCTCAACGTCTCGCGGTCTCGGGGATATAACCCACGATCTCCAGCCTTCCGGCGTGCTACTTTTTGCACGAGGCCACCGGACCCTCGACCTACACCAACAAATACTCACTTTAGCCCCTAACAAAAAATAAACAAATATATCTCGACATAAAAAAATCTGTGGTGATAGAACACAACTTTCGAGAAGGTAATAGAAATGTGCTTGATGTGTAGTCAGTCATACAAAATTTTTTTATTAAATAAACTAGTAGTATTGCTTGGTTTGTATATTTTTAAAATTGTCAGAAAATAAACTCTTCTAAATTTAATAATGTAGAATTATTATACTGGCTGTCAATTTTAGGCTGCATATAGATGTATGGAATGGAGTCAGCCAAGGAAGTAAAGAACAAATTTATACTGTCGACGTTTCGAGCGCTAGTCGAACTCTTCCTCAGGACCTGTGGCCACAAAACATTTATTAGAGATTAATTTTCTTTTATAATAATTTTTTCACAAAAATATATAACATTATTAATAGACAGGTATACAGGTCTATTCTCTAAAAACAGACGTTAAAATTTAACATCATGAATTGGGTGTTAAAAAGTAAAGTAATAACACCAGAGTTAAAAAATTCTATTCTCTAAACCAAGTTTTTGCAGTGACGTTAACATGATGATTTTATCTCAAAGTTGTCAAAATCATAAACTACTTTTTAGGTTAAAGACGCCATTTTGATGCATTAAATACGGTGTTAAAATATTAAAGGCATTAATTTTTAACAAAACTATTAACGCTTTGGCATTTAAGTTTTTGCTTACAGAATAGCAATTTGGGACAAGGAGGTGTTAAAATGAATTAACGCTGATTTCACTTGTTAAAAGTTAACGTTTTTGCTTAGAGAATAGACCTGATAATGATTTTACTTACAGTCTAAGAGTTAATTGTTACAGATAATAGTAATTAGATAGTTGACATCATTGTTTGTTTGTTTAATGATGTCAACTGGACTGTCTAATTACTACCAACTGTAACAATTGACATCTATACTGTAAGTAAAATTATTATACCTGTGTATTAATAATGTTATATATTTTTGTGAAAAAATTATTATAAAAGAAAATTAATCTTTAATAAATGTTTTGTGTCCACAGGTTCCAAGGAAGAGTCTGACGCGCGCTCGAAACATCGACAGTTATAAATTTGTTTTTTACTTTTCCTTGGCTGACTCCATTCTATACATCTATATTTAATAATGCAGAAATAATATTTATTTTAATAATCAAGCATCTAGCCTTTGGCTCTAGCCGAATTAAATCAAATAAAAAATGTTTTCAACTTTTAAGAATATTGATAATTTCAAGGGTTGCTGGAGGTCTTGATTATGTCTAACAAAACAAATCGACTATGCAATACATCCTCGGGGCAGATAAATATTTGTGTGAATTAAAGATGAACATAAATTTTGAGAGCGGGCGACATCGAGCAGGATACTAAAAAAAAGAGTCTGCTTAATCCAAAATGAAGTAGCGGGCTCTCAAAATTTTATGTTCATGTAAAATTTATTTTGGTGGATTGAAGACATCTGATTTTTCTCTATTTTTCTATATAAACAGATCTAGATTAGGTCCAAATAAAATGAGAATTTACGATGCTATAATGCAATAAATGATTTAAATTGACAATTTTATTTAATAAATGCTTTCAAAGTTAATTCGTATTTTTATGCAAATGTTGGCTAAATATTTATATCTTTATTCACATTAGCTGAATAAATAATTATTTATCAAACTGGTGAGTTTTTTTTTTTAATAATTTCCTTATTCATCATTTAATCAAAGTAGATGACACTGAAAAAATAATAGAATACATACAGTATCATCTAAATAAAATTATTTAAATGCAATGAGTCACGTAATAACTGAAGAGGTTTCTACTAGAGCAATGACAAAGTTAAACTTACTCGGCAGCTTTTTTTTGTTTGTGACAGGTTCGAGAATCGATATTAGTAATTAGGAAAAAGAAACCTATCTTACTTTATTAGTACGAGTTATTTATGTGAAAAAAGTTCTGACGAAGACATAAACTGTGTTAAAACGTTGTCTATAAAGAGTAAATAAAAATATTTTTCTTTTTAAATAATGTAGAAACTTCAATATTTTCTCTATATTAAATAATAAAATTTCTGTTTAACTGTGATTTATTTGTTAAAATTACAACGTTTCAGCCACTCACAATCTCATTTGAATTAGTTGAGAAAACAAGATGGCTGTCGCATCTCGACATGCGATCGCAGCGCCTCTACATACAATCTGACACAAAATTCAAATGTTGTATTTTTAAAATAGTAGTATACACTCTGTACAAACTGTACAAATTATTATTAACCAAAAATTACATGTATTATATATCTCTACATAGTTGACTCGTGAAGTAAAATTTTATACTACAAGTTGAACCATGTTAACAAATTTTTTTTTACAAAATAATGGTATTTTCAACAGTAATATTTCATTTAATTATTATTACTATTATAAGCTATATATGTAAATCTTTCCAATTTAATGACTTTAATTTAAATTTTACAAATAAATACAAATACATATAAATAGGCCTACACAATTAAACCGAAAATCAAATTCTTTTATTAATGTTAACAACTGTGAAAGCCTAAACAATTCATTATTGGATTGGTCGTTTGGGTGATCACTTCCCAGTATTTAATTTTATTTACATCCACTAGTATAAAGTATCTCCTTTTTAAGTCAATTGGTAAAGATTTTAATTACTTTGAATATTTAAAATCTAAATCAAATATGTGAGTCTGATAAGGAGGAAATGAAAAGACGCGTGTCAGAATTGGCCATTAATTATTGAAGTAGTGAGATAACTAAGGAATCGACACGCAAGACATCACGTAGGCTTTGCTTTTGGGGACAAATTTCAGGGAAAGTGATTCCCTCACGGGTAAACATGATTATTATCTTCTTTAAATTCAACTTCGAGTAAATAATCGAAAACTATAATATTAAAATGATTTCAACATAAAAATTTTAGGAATATTTTATACGTGTTTTGTTTAATTGAGCATTAATGTGGTGGAAGAAAAACTAGATGACTATTTCCTATTCCTGTAGCATTGGCAACAAATAGATCTCTTCTTATTGCCAGTTAAGTCCAGTAACTTTTTGTGGAGAGAAATTGTATCAGCTTTTGAAATAAGATCAGAATATAGTGAAATAAATAGAGAGGGAAGGCTTTTTAAGTTTTTTGGCTAGTATAGTATATTAAAACATACGCTTGTGTTTTAACTTAATTTACTTCATTAAACCATAATGTTTATACCTCCTAGAGTCATTCAGTTTAAATTAAAACTAATAGATTTTATTTCAGTTTCATGTAGGCTATGTTAAATATTTTATATCAATGGTCGACTAATTATTAAGTCTATTACGACTATAAGATTTATTTATGTCGGGCTAGCTAATATAATTTAAATAAGTTTTAATGATTAATTTAATAGACAATTAATTACTACATCATTTAGTATTATAGTTGTGGGTTGAGTTGTATTAAGGAAGGGCAAGCGCAGATACTTTTTTCTTCAAGTATGTTATTGGGCAGACGAAACGTGAGCGAAACGGTCTCGATAGAGGTCATCTTCAGGGCCCAATAATGGTTCCTCATTGAAAGATCTCTCACCTGATGATTCATATAGCTGCCTAATGCAAATTAGGCCTATATATATTTTCTTGACAGTTATTGGGCTCTGAAGATGGCCTCTATCCAAACCGAAACGTCGGCTCAATAAAATACTTAAAGAAAATAATTTGCCTGCCAGTCTCTACTCTTGCAACCCTTCCTTAATACTACACTATTTATTTTTACTATTTTATCTACAAAAGTAGAAATTTGTCGGGGGTTGATTCGGAGATATGTCGAAGAATCTAATCTGAAGGCCTAATTTATAAGTTTTTCTGGTATTAAAGAGTATAGAAGCAAAAATATTAAAACCCAAAGGAAAATTCATTCAAATATAATAACAAAATCAAAATAACAAAAAAAAGCAAAAACAATACAAGAACAACTAATTCAACTTATTCTTTGATCGTGAAGAGTTTTATTTCTTGAAAAAGTGATAAATTTCAAAAACATTTCTAATCAATGCTCCTGATTTATTGAATTGATTGCCGCTCATGTATCCAAACAACATTTTGTTAGAAGAAAAAAAAGTTAATATCTCAATATTCCCATCTCATTAAAGAGAGAAGAGATTCGCTTATCAAATAAATTTAAAAAAAATAAATAAACATGCCCTGCTTTATAATTAATCTTTTAGGCTTGAAGATAGATGATAACCTAAATAACGAAAGAAAATAAAAATATAAAAGGTGATAATTAATCGCGCTGATCCAGTTAAACTAATATAAACTATAAATATGTAACTAATTGTAGTTATATTTTGACTTTAGCAGAGAGAGGAAAATTTTATTATTCTAAATAATACCGAATATACAGTATAAGCCTTTATTAATGTTGTCTATTTATCTGGATTGTAGGCTATTTTTTTTTTTTTTTAAATAATTTCCTTATTCATCATTTAATCAAAGTAGATGACACTGAAAAAATAATAGAATACATACAGTATCATCTAAATAAAATTATTTAAATGCAATGAGTCACGTAATAACTGAAGAGGTTTCTACTAGAGCAATGACAAAGTTAAACTTACTCGGCAGCTTTTTTTTGTTTGTGACAGGTTCGAGAATCGATATTAGTAATTAGGAAAAAGAAACCTATCTTACTTTATTAGTACGAGTTATTTATGTGAAAAAAGTTCTGACGAAGACATAAACTGTGTTAAAACGTTGTCTATAAAGAGTAAATAAAAATATTTTTCTTTTTAAATAATGTAGAAACTTCAATATTTTCTCTATATTAAATAATAAAATTTCTGTTTAACTGTGATTTATTTGTTAAAATTACAACGTTTCAGCCACTCACAATCTCATTTGAATTAGTTGAGAAAACAAGATAAGATGGCTGTCGCATCTCGACATGCGATCGCAGCGCCTCTACATACAATCTGACACAAAATTCAAATGTTGTATTTTTAAAATAGTAGTATACACTCTGTACAAACTGTACAAATTATTATTAACCAAAAATTACATGTATTATATATCTCTACATAGTTGACTCGTGAAGTAAAATTTTATACTACAAGTTGAACCATGTTAACAAATTTTTTTTTACAAAATAATGGTATTTTCAACAGTAATATTTCATTTAATTATTATTACTATTATAAGCTATATATGTAAATCTTTCCAATTTAATGACTTTAATTAAATTAACGAAAGAAAATAAAAATATAAAAGGTGATAATTAATCGCGCTGATCCAGTTAAACTAATATAAACTATAAATATGTAACTAATTGTAGTTATATTTTGACTTTAGCAGAGAGAGGAAAATTTTATTATTCTAAATAATACCGAATATACAGTATAAGCCTTTATTAATGTTGTCTATTTATCTGGATTGTAGGCTATTATTTTTTTTCTATTTCTTGATAAATATTATATAACTTAATTTTCTATATGATAGTTGTCGTACGATATTATAAGGAAAATCTTTGTACAGTATATTTTAAAATCTCAATCTTTAAAAATAAGGGCATTTAGTTCTTCTTTCTCCGCTTTAATCCCGCGCTGCGGATTCGGCGGAGGGGGTGGGTGGGGTTTTTTGCGGCCGGGAACAGGCGGGTCAGTCGCACGGTCTGACGCCTGTTGAAAATATAGAAGAAAAGAGACTGACGTGCAAAGAAAACAAGTCCTGGCTAGGGCAGCTCGTGGTCGCCATCCACGTACCCAAAAGACGTGGACCCCTGAGCAAAAAAATAAGGGCATTTAGTTAATAGTTTAATTTTTAAAAGAGAGATTGATCACCAAAAAAATTTATTAGAAATTATTGAAGACGTTTTTAAATTTTTCCTTTTTCAACTACAGAGGCAATTTAGAATTTAATTTGTGTCTATGTATATATTTTTAAATAAACCATTACTGATGACTAGAGGAGGACATTTAGGTCTCGAAATAATTTGTTAATTATGACTTCTTTAATTAAGAATAATCGCTAATAATCTCAATTAATATGTGAATTTCTAAATAGCTTCAGTTTCCAAAAAAAATAAAATATTGTCTCGAGGCGATCGGTATCGTATATTCATGTTCATTCTTTTCTTTTTTTTTAATATTCATTTGAATATAATTTATTAAAATCGAATTAGCAATCATACATTTTCATGAAAGTTCATAAAACATGTCGACGGAACATTTTTTCTGAAATTATAAACTCATTTATTCTACATCAATATTCAAGAGAGTAAAGTCACGTGTCACATTCCAGGAATGTTTTAACGTGAGCTTCCAAGTTTATTATAGATGATTGAATTATGTTTTTAACAAAAACGTTAAATTTATTTAAATTTTTTCTCCATTTGTTTTCAGATTGAGTTTTTATCTCTAATTGATAGGAGTCGCCCTCGAAAAGTGATAACAATTCAGACATGAATATCGTCAGGTGTGGCCAGAAAAACCAGCCAAGAAAATACGTTTTGTTTGTTTTTGAAGATATCTAATCAGACACCTTATAGGATCACACAACTTAATCAGACAAAAGTTTATTTTCCGTCCGTTTCTCATTCAAATATCTTTCTTATCTAAATAAAATTCTGACTTAGTTAAATAAATTTTAGTAATTGGAACAGGAAAAATCAATTCTTAAGAATAGAGGCTTTGGGTTCGCTCTAATCTATCTAATTATGAAAAACGATGGAAAATTCATTTTTTTTAGTGTAGGCAACCTCCTGGGGAGGACAGCTCTATGGGAAGAATGTTTATAAGTTTCTTTTAGTTATATGACACTTGGCTAGATAGCAATACTAGGCTAGTTCAAAATTTATTCTGTAGAGTTCGTTCCATTCGCCAACAAAATAATATTTTTTCATGAGTTTAATAACAAATACATTAAGAGGCTTATAAATCTGGATATAAATGAATTAAAATCAATTATCCCACCCAATGCAACATATTCACGGAACACAAGAGAGGCATCTTCCCAGCATCCCTATGCTGTTCAGATCACGACTAACAGAACAAAACAATTTCATTCTTCCTTTGTCCCCATGACCTCCCGTGATTGGAACAAGCTCCCTGCGTCTATCTTCCCCAAAACCTACAATCTTCAGACTTTCAAGTCTAACCTCAACAGGCATCTTCTCAGTTCCCGCAGTTGAGTTTCCCCTTTATGCTTCTCCTTTTGTTTTTATTTTCTTCCTGGCTGCATGTGACTATTGGTCATTATAGGTCTTCGGACCTTATGCACCCATTCCAGAAAAAAAAAAAAAATAACTTTGTTAAACTAATAAATTACTTTTAATTATAAATTTTTTACAATTTATAAATGACTTTTTGTTAAAAAAAATTTAATTGTACTACGTGCCATTCAAGTAGCTAAAAAAAAAGCTTTGAAATATCATAAAGCAAAGTGTACGAGCGAGTTAAGTAGTGAGTATCAAAACATGTGCAACAAGCTCGAGTTCAAATCTCTCTGGGAGCAAGTTTTTTTCACCTGTTTACTTTTAGTTCCATAACAAGCGTATAGATGGCCCTAAACTTATAAACAATTTTTAACCTGGAGCTGTCCAATCTTGATTGTGTTTTATCTTTGGCAACCTCAATTAAATGTTTAACAGTTCAAGGAATATGTCTTTTTTACGACGCATTTTTTTATCCCTAAATTTGTCTCTTCAAAAATTCTGTTTTGTTTACATTGAAAATTAATAAATATTTTGCTTTATAAAATATGAAGAATGAAATTGATTGAGTTGGTTGGATGTTTAATAAAAACAGAAATCAAATCAATTTCTTACTTTGATGTTTATATTATAATCATGTCAAAGGGCATATAAGAATATATAAAATATGTATAGAGATAATTATATAGGGCCTATCAAAAGGCGCAGAGAGCTTTTTAATTTGAGTCCTTTTTATTAACCTTTAATAGAATAATTAATCAAAGTGGATCAGTAATTAAAGAAAATTGAAGAATTTTTAATCATTACAAACTCGGATTTGCTCATTCTATTATAATTAAGTAAGAAAAAAATTAATAAATATTACTAGGGTCTTTGATTTAGGTCCTTTGTGAAGCGCCTCCTTTAGATAGAACCTAATATTAGCTAATTTTCGTTTTGTTCACCATTAGAAACAGAAATTTTTTTAACTAAGAATTTCAATGGTCTTTAATTACGATTTGTGATTTTAATATTAGTCTGTATTTCGATAATACTGTATTTACAAAATGTTGGATTTGAATTTAAAACCGCTTGTTTGTTAGTACTACCTAACAGTTCAGTCTCGTTTGAACTCCTGAGGGAGGGTTAAGAGAGTATATAAATGAACCTGCATTTTATTTATTTAATCCCTTGAAAAGTACAAGTTTAACCTAACTCTAAAAGCTTAACAAAGGCTACATAATTTAATGTTTGCTTACTGGAAGGTAGGCAGCCTAAATGACCTATGAATTTTTTGATTAATCGCTCTAGAGCTGGCTTGAGATGCACACTTGTTAACAATAAATAGAGTTGTCACAATATATGGAAGGTCTCAATACATAAACGTAGCCAGGGGGGGGGGGGGGGTTCAAACCCCCAAAGCCAGCAAGCTAAGCTCTCCACCAATAAAAAAAATACTCTTAAAATATGAAAATTCAAAAAATTAAATTTAGAACACTAGGTTGTATATTTCAAAAAATTATTAAAAATATTTTAAACACTTAATGCGCGTGGGTGACCCCGAGGAATCAGCATGTTGAAAGAGCCCCAGTAGCCATCGTATAAATCAATTAATTAAATACACTTTAATGTCCTCTCGACTGATACTATATGCTATATATAATATATATAATAGCAGTCGAGAGGACAAATAAAAAAAATTTTAATGTACATTTCGGCACTTATCAAGACAAGCTTATCTATTATTTATTCCAAAAAAAAAGACACACCAACGTTTCGGCCGCATCTTGCGTGCCATCATCAGTCTCGGCTAAAATTATAAAAATACACATATGCATCATTAATATAGTGATATATAAATAATTAAAACAAATGTAAATAAAAAATTCCCAAAATTGAAAGTAAAATGACTGTTGGGTTCTATTCACAATTAAAAAAATTTTTTCTTATTTTTTTCCAATTCTAATTTAAAGAGAAAAAAAAGATTCCTGTTAAATAATTTAGTTATCCGACTGTTTTGGCCTTTGAATTTTATTTTACATTTACAATTACTTGTAATATCCACCGAAACAAAAATAAGCTAATTAATCAAATGCACATATTTTAAAGTTGCCTAACTTCTTGATATAATAATATCTTTATAAAAAAAAGTATGGCAATGAAATGTATAAAAATGAATCAATATATAGGTATATAGCCTACTAATAAATTATTCAACATTTTTCTATCAAGTCAACTTCATTATCAGAATTAATCTGACGTTTGAATAATCAAAAA
>JAKCPI010004690.1:0-76257 GCA_023213315.1 Euborellia annulipes
GGTGCAAGAGAGAGAGAAATCCCCTCCCCCGATGCAGGAGTGGAGGAAGTCTAATCTAATTTTTATTAAAATTTGAAAAAATTAAGTTAAATTTTCAGCAAAAAAATTTGTATAAAAAACTATATCAAATTTTTTAAAAACTTTAAAGAAATTTCAAATTTAATTAAGAAATTTGAAATGAAAATTTTAAATTTAATTAAGAAATTTGAAATGAAAATTTTAAAATGCAAATTAATTAAAAGTGAAAATTATTTTATTTTTAATTTATTCATTAAAACAATTATTTATGAAAATTATCTATTTAAAAAAAAATTAATTATGATTGGTATTAAAAAAGAGCTAATTCTATTTGGGGTCAGCTGAAAAAAAAACATCCTAAGAAAAGCTAATCTAATCTACCCCCTTCAATATTCTTGCACCATGCAATTATTACCTTTGATACCATCTCGGAGTTCTGTAAAAAAAAGAAAAAAATTCATTAGAAACAGATAATTAATTTTTATTATATTATGAGATTTATGAATTTATATATTTTTGTGTATGTGTATGTGTGTGTGTGTGTGTATGTGGGTGTGTGGGTGGGAGGGTGCATTGTAACCACCAGACTATGAAATATTTACCTCTCGGGGCATTGAAGACCGCTCGAAGCTCCTGCAGTCGTTGCGCTCAGCTCCTCAGCTCCTCAGCTCCAAATCCTCTTGCACTGGCACTAGCACTAGCACTAACACTAACACAAACGAATCTGCAAAAGAGAATATATTTTAGAATCTCACTCTCTTTTCAAAAGATATCAAAGGAATTTGGAAATAAAGTTTTCATTTAAAGTGATTTATATGAAATTAAAGAATATATTAAAATCTTAATATGAGAATGTGTAAAGGGGACCTGTATATGAATGTCTGTATGGGTTTTTTAAATTCTGAAACTAGTAGGCTAAATGAGCAAAATAAAAAAATTAAAATAATAAATCTCTTAATTAATTGGAGAAGGAATAATATATAGGCCTATTCTGAGGTATAAGAAAGTATTAAACAAGAAGTAAGTTTACTAATATTAAGTTTCAATTCGTATAAGAATTGTAACAAAACTATAAATTACTGAAGATAAGAGAAAATTGTGTGCTGTGCTATCAGTCACACCATATTTTTATAATATTTAGTTGCATTTTGTGTGTAAGCCTGTAGGGTTGGAGGGGGGGTGTATGTGTTACTAGCCTATGAAATACTGTACTTACCCTGGGGGACAATGAAGGTCATTCGAAGCTGCTTGAATTCTGATTCAAATTTCAATTGCACCGGAGAAACACGATTCTGAAAAAAAAAAAAACATCTTTTAGGAACTCTCTCTTATCAAACGATATCAAAAGAATTCGGAAAGAAAATGTTTATTTTTATCGATTGAAAAATATATTTAGGTTGATATTTCAAGTGAATGAAATTAAAATGTAAAAAATTTATTATAAATTAACGTTTGATGTATAGAGCAAAAAAAAAAAAAAATATATCAAAAGTAATGAGTCTTATTTCATGTAGCTTGTATTTGCGTGACTTTACTGAAACAGAGAGAAAAATCTCTGAGCTACGAGCTCAATTTTAAGTTATAAGTTAAGTTATAATCAAGCTCGATCCGGAAATATCCATTCGATGGACTTAAGCGTTTGGGCTTATAAATATAAAACAAACAATTAGTTATATTTGTTTTATTTTTAAGCAAGGGCGGATACAAGGGGAAGGGGTAAAGAGGGTAATTACCCCCTCCCCCGAGATTTGGGAAGACGTTTTTTTTTTTTGAAAAATTTTTAAAAAATTAATACTTGAAAATTTGATTTGTATATATATTCTGATAAACAAGTATAGAATGCACCTTTAAATTACCGAAAATAAGAAAAAACTTGTGTGCTGTGCGACCAGTCACACCAGATTATCCCCCCCCCTCTGGATCCGCCACTGTTTTTTAGGGACTAAAAATCTTCTCTCTATTTACTATTAAGTCAAGGGGATATTATCATAAAATATTTAATTCGATAAAATCTTAAATAACGCAAACAAATTTTATTGTGAGGGCGTAACAGAGAAATAGAGGTCAATATTTCGAAGTCGAATTTTTTAACGATTAATTGTTGAATGTTCATAGGAGAAAGTAAAAACTGAAGAGAATGTTAAGGCACTGATTAAGAAAGAGGCCGCCACACGCGGGCCCTTGTTAAGTATTGTATCTGAGGTTCCTTTTAAAAAAAAAAAAAAAAAAAAGAAGTAAATAACAATGAGAGAAGCCCACCGAAACCTGGCAACGCAGCTAGTCAGTTTTCACTAATTTTGTATATTTTGAATTTTATTTAGATCTTATAAAAAAATAATTTAATCTAGGGTTGAGTTGCAATTCCATGGATTAGATATCATCCGCCAGTGCATATAAATGAATTGATTATCCTCGCTCTAATCAAAAATGAAAGTAAATATCTAACTAGGGTTATTCAGGAGGTTGAAATTAGCCTGACTAGGTGCCCACCGAAGACAGGTGAAGCAGCTAGTTAAGTTTAAATGAAAAATACGAAAAACAAGTCATCCAATTGAATGAAAAAAGATTTAGATATAAAACACAAGTATATTCCTATGCTTTGGTGTGTATAAGCCTATACGAATGTGTGTATGCCAATCTATGCTACGTAGGCCTACCTATTAACCCAGCCAACAAACTTGTCCAGACTTGCATACGGACCATTGCAAGGGAGTCAAGCAAAGAGAGCCAAACCAATTACCGACTAACTACTAACTAATTTTATTATTTGTATTTAAATAGTTTATTTATATTTTATTAAATTAAAAAAATAAATACACTTATCGCCTAGAAACAAACTTCGGACCAACTCCATATATTTTTTGTGGAGATACAGACCCATGCGAGAGAGAGAGAGAGCAAATCAAGTATTTTTATTATTTGCCTTTAAATATTTATCAATTTAATAAAATAAAAGCACATATCGCCTAGAAACAAGATTCGGGCCACCACCAAATATAAATATTTTGTTATTTTTCCACACTGGCTCATTTGAATACATTTTTATAAAATCACAATTACGTTTATATATAATAAATAAATTTTTTTGTGGAGGGATTTATATTTCTAATATTTCAAACAATAAACCAAGTATTAATAAAAGAAGAGAAATGAAATTTACCTCAAAAGTCCTTAAAGTTTAGAAGAAACACGAATTTTTGCAGGAGCTCACACTTGGACACGTCTGCCCCCAAGCGACGCCATTCCCCAACTGAGGGATGGGATTTTTTTTAACGCGGAAGGTGCTTCACCTATCACTGTCCCCACTCTACTGAAGCCTCTGACTTTGCTATTTGAATATATAGGTAGATTTTACATTGAAATGTATTTAGACTCGGGACCCAGCTCATAGTCTTAAACCTTCTATCAGCTGATTGGCCAAGCACTTTGGGAGTGGGGGTGGTGGTGGGGACGGAATTTTTCACTATTACTAATACTACTTTTCCTCCTACTATTACTACTTTTCCTGTTACTAATACTACTCTCTTCACTCTAAATATATAGGTATACTTTCCTATACTTTTCTACACTATAGACTTGTAATATTTTTTGTTTTACGTATATACTATATATGAATTTGAAAATTTACATTCATTTTCAATTACAATCCCAATAGTACAAATAAGAGGGCCAGGTGGTGGGGGCCCGCGAATTTTTCTAAATTAAATATCTTTGGACGCACTACTCCAAATGCAATGAAATTTGAAATTTAAGCTCTTACCAGCCTACAAAAGGCCACAATGGAGACAAAATTGAACTCGGGCCCGCCAATTTCTCTAAATTAAATATTTTAAGGTACTCTGTTCCAAAAACGATGAAATTTGAAATTTAAGCTCTTATTAGCATACAAAATGCTACAATGAAGACAAAATTGAGCTCGGGCCCGCCTATTTTTCCAAATTAAATATTTTAAGGTACTCTGTTCCAAAAACGATGAAATTTGAAATTTAAGCTCTTATTAGCATACAAAATGTGACAATGAAGACAAAATTGAGCTCGGGCCCGCCTATTTTTCCAAATTAAATATTTTAAGGTACTCTGTTCCAAAAACGATGAAATTTGAAATTTAAGCTCTTATTAGCATACAAAATGCTACAATGAAGACAAAATTGAGCTCGGGCCCGCCTATTTTTCCAAATTAAATATTTTAAGGTACTCTGTTCCAAAAACGATGAAATTTGAAATTTAAGCTCTTATTAGCATACAAAATGCTACAATGAAGACAAAATTGAGCTCGGGCCCGCCTATTTTTCCAAATTAAATATTTTAAGGTACTCTGTTCCAAAAACGATGAAATTTGAAATTTAAGCTCTTATTAGCATACAAAATGCTACAATGAAGACAAAATTGAGCTCGGGCCCGCCGATTTTTCCAAATTAAATACCTTTCGGCGCACTTCTGCAAAAGCGATGAAATTTGAAATTTAAGCTCTTATTAGCATACAAAATGTGACAATGAAGACAAAATTGAGCTTGAGCCTGCCGATTTTTTAAAATTAAATATCTTTCGGCGAACTACTGTCCCATTGGGTCCCTTTAGCAAGCCCCTGCGGCGGAGGGGAGGGGGAGCGAGCGCCCCCCTTCGCACCCGCCTGAAGGTGTAAGATACAATTATCCTCTACATGTTTAGATTGCCATTTTAAATTAAATTGTTCCTCTAATTTCCTTAATACTGATAATAGTGTAATGGGTCTGTAACTCTTTGGATCCTTGGTGCTCAGCCTCTAATTAATGCCTTTTCTTCTTCAGATTTTTCTAATCAACCGAAGCGCCAACTTGTAGCCTAAAGCAGTGGTTTCCAAACTTTATGTTACCACGCCTCCCTTAAAAATAATTAATCTTATGACGCCTCCCCCCTCCCCCCATTTTATAAAATAATACAAAAACAAAAATTTTTAATGCTAAAAAATATAAATTTATATAAAAATATTTTTTTATTTATTCTTATTTATATTAAAACTAGCAATCATTTGGAAAATTGGTCCTGGTGGCCAGTATTCGCGCCTCCCAATAGACTAGTCCGCGCCTCCCTAAGGAAAGTTTGGAAAATACGGGTATTTTATGGCTGGTGGAATTCGCATCAGGAATGAAAGTTAAAAGAAAACGCAACCATAATTTTTTCTTTAAAAATATATTTTAACAGCTTACATTTCGGCAATGGTCAAAGCCATCCTCGGATGATCACTAACAGCTCCGAGGATGGCTTTGACCAAAGCCGAAACGTCAGCTGTTAAAATATATTTTTAAAGAAAAAATTCTGGCTTCGTTTTTTCTAACTTTCATTCCTGAAGAAAAATATTTTTCTCAAATCTAATTTTCACGCCCTAGGGGGGTGCCAAACTTAAATATAAATTTTCAACCTCCTAGCTCAATTCCTTCATGCTTTAAACTGAATCCAAACAGACACACAGACAGAACATGTCGCGACTGGAGGGGACCTCAAAACGTGTATATCCATCAAAGTCTCGACATCGAATTTTTGACATGAATCCAATACTTTCTCTCTCTCTCTATATATATGTATACTAGACGCAAAGCCCCGCCGAAGGCTGCGCCCCCTGGACCTCCCTGCTCGCCTTCGGCTTATATACATACCGGTACATACATTTTCCCTTTTCATTTTTATATATAGAGTTTATTTTAACGGTTAATTATTCATGAACTTAAGATTTTTTCTGAGTTATATCCCTTCCGGGACTCTCCCGGTACACAGACACGCCGATATTTTAGAATTCAAAATGTAAATAAATAAAAAAAATCGTAAACATGGGTAAATATTTATATTTTGTTACCATGGCAACTATTTCTCCTAATTTTTATTTTTTTCTTATTTCAACGGTTAATTACTCATTAACTTATTGTTATTTGTGAAACAAAACCTGTCCTGGATTCTCACAAACATACACAGAAAATTTCATCAAAATCGGTTCAGTCGTTTAGGAGGAGTTCAGTCACATACACACGTACAGAAGAATTATATATGGACCCTGTTATGCAATGGTGTGTCAAAGACCAAAAAATTCAAAATTGAGTTAAGCAAGGAATATTGTTTCAAATGCTTTAATTAATAGTATTTTTTATGAAATATGTCCTAAAAAAATTTATATTTAATGTTACTTGCAAAATTGACAAGAAAAATTATATATAATCCAATGTAAACAAAAAACTTTATTGTTGATTTTCTCAAAACTCGATGTTTGGTCTTTGACACACCATTGCATAACAGGGTCCATATATAAGAAAGAAGATAACTTATACATATAGGTAAGAGAAAGTAAAAATTCAAATCCAAATTGAAATTAGTTATATAATACAAAAAAGATGCGGTAACTCACCCCAGTAAAATTATAAGTGGACTAATCATATCTTACTTTTCTACCTAATGAAAAACATCCCTACAAAATTCTGCAAGGGATTCGATGGGTTCCTTATTTACCCAGTGTTATTATTATCTGTTTGGGAGAGTTTCGAAATTCTCAAAAATTAATTCCGCCCCAGTAATAAGAAATTTTAGAATGACATTAAAATGTTTCTACCCCATTATGCTATTTTTTTTTTTTTTTTTTTTTTTCGAATGGGTGCATAAGGTCCGAAGACCTATAATGACCAATAGTCACATGCAGCCAGGAAGAAAATAAAAAGAAAAGGAGAAGCATAAAGGGGAAACTCAACTGCGGGAACTGAGAAGATGCCTGTTGAGGTTAGACTTGAAAGTCTGAAGATTGTAGGTTTTGGGGGAAGATAGACGCAGGGAGCTTGTTCCAATCACGGGAGGTCATGGGGACAAAGGAAGAATGAAATTGTTTTGTTCTGTTAGTCGTGATCTGAACAGCATAGGGATGCTGAGAAGATGCCTCTCTTGTGTTCCGTGAATATGTTGCATTGGGTGGGATAATTGATTTTAATTCGGCAGAGCATTGACCATGGTAATACCTGTAGAAGAGAGATAGTGAAGATACTCTTCTTCTATGATCTAGTGACTGTAGGGATGCAGTAAGGGTAGAATCACCTATCAGTCTAATTGCACGCCTCTGTATGGCTTCCATTTGCTAAATATTGAATATAAATTTTAACTCAAACGGAATGCACTTATTTTTTAGTATTAAAAAAGATTAATATCTTTGTGCATTATAGGGGATGGGGTATTAACCCCCCTGGTTAATGCCTTCATACCTCCCACCCCCCTTTAAGAAAATGCCAGCCTTCACCGCGAAATTACTCTCAAAATGTGAATGAGAAAAAAAGGTGTTAAAAAATTTTTTTTCAATGACACCTACACACCCTCTCCCCCTTTCAACAGCTTATATTCTTCCTCTATCCTTAGTGAAATACAAAATATTTAATTTCATATCCAAAAGAATCGTTTTTCGCAGTCAAATTATTTGTTTCTTTCATTATTATTATTTTTTTTTCAACGATAAAATGCATAATAATTACCTTTAATAATACACTCAAGAGGGTGACTCGGCTGGCGGTGAGATCAGGGTGAGTTGCACTATATTAATAATTCACTTTTATTCACTTAAAACACAACTTAGAGAGAGGCGCCTGTCGGCAGGCCACCACGCGCTCGACTGAACGAGATAAACTTGTCTCTTCTCTCTTTGTATAGGAATAAATAGATAAAAATAACAATTCCCTTTTTATTAAAAGTAAAAAAATACCTTTTGCTCTAATCTAACTATATTTAGAGCTGCAAAAGAATGTCAACAAGTGATTTGGAATATTCCAAGGCCTTTCTTAAATAATCAACCCATCATCCCCCCTAATCAAAATAATAATCAACACTATTTTTTGAATGTTTTTTGATTATTTAACTTCGATTTAACTAAAATAAATTAAAAAAAAAAAAACATTTTTTTCAATTTTTCAACCCCTAATCCAATCTTTTTTTTTTAAACACACTTTTTTTCCATTCACACAGTCTTTACGGCAGCTTAGGCCATATAAGACGTTTTACGATAACTGTTATTAAGAATCACTTTTAAAAAAATCTGGTGTGACTGGAGCACAGCACACAACTTTCTCTTACCCTTCGGTAAGAGTGTCGAGATATATTTAGTTTTCCATAGCACCTTAGTTTCAAACTTGGCCACTTGCATTTCATAAGTTAAAAGTAAATAAAATGTATTGGACAGTGGCGTACCGAGGGGGGGGGGCGAGGGGGGCGGTCCGCCCCAGGCCCCGAGCCGGCATAGGCCCCCATATATTTATAAAAACAAAATTTAATGAAAATTTCCCTTTGAGAGGCCCCGGGGTCCTCAGAGCTCAAGCAAAAACGGAAAAATTTAGATAAAAAAAAACAAAATTTAATGAAAATTTCCCTTTGAGAGGCCCCGGGGCCCTCAAGGCTCAAGCAAAAACGGAAAAATTTAGATAAAAAAACAAAATTTAATGAAAATTTATCTTTGAGAGGCCCCGGGGCCCTCAGGGCTCAAGCAAAAACGGAAAAATTTAGATAAAAAAAAAAAACAAAATTTAATGAAAATTTATCTTTGAGAGGCCCCGGGGCCCTCAGGGCTCAAGCAAAAACGGAAAAATTTAGATAAAAAAAAAAACAAAATTTAATGAAAATTTCCCTTTGAGAGGCCCCGGGGCCCTCAGGGCTCAAGCAAAAACGGAAAAATTTAGATAAAAAAACAAAATTTAATGAAAATTTCCCTTTGAGAGGCCCCGGGGCCCTCAGGGCTCAAGCAAAAACGGAAAAATTTAGATAAAAAAACAAAATTTAATGAAAATTTCCCTTTGAGAGGCCCCGGGGCCCTCAGGGCTCAAGCAAAAACGGAAAAATTTAGATAAAAAAACAAAATTTAATGAAAATTTATCTTTGAGAGGCCCCGGGGCCCTCAGGGCTCAAGCAAAAACGGAAAAATTTAGATAAAAAAAAAAACAAAATTTAATGAAAATTTATCTTTGAGAGGCCCCGGGGCCCTCAGGGCTCAAGCAAAAACGGAAAAATTTAGATAAAAAAAAAAACAAAATTTAATGAAAATTTCCCTTTGAGAGGCCCCGGGGCCCTCAGGGCTCAAGCAAAAACGGAAAAATTTAGATAAAAAAACAAAATTTAATGAAAATTTCCCTTTGAGAGGCCCCGGGGCCCTCAGGGCTCAAGCAAAAACGGAAAAATTTAGATAAAAAAACAAAATTTAATGAAAATTTCCCTTTGAGAGGCCCCGGGGCCCTCAGGGCTCAAGCAAAAACGGAAAAATTTAGATAAAAAAACAAAATTTAATGAAAATTTCCCTTTGAGAGGCCCCGGGGCCCTCAGGGCTCAAGCAAAAACGGAAAAATTTAGATAAAAAAACAAAATTTAATGAAAATTTCCCTTTGAGAGGCCCCGGGGCCCTCAGGGCTCAAGCAAAAACGGAAAAATTTAGATAAAAAAAAACAAAATTTAATGAAAATTTCCCTTTGAGAGGCCCCGGGGCCCTAGGGCTCAAGTATAAACAAAATTTAATGAAAATTTCCATTTGAGAGGCCCCGGGGGGATATACGGTATTTTAAAAATATTTTTGTGTATGGAGGAGAGGGATATTTAAAGATGAGCCCCCCCAAAAAAAAAAACAAATTCAATATAAGGCCCCCTCTTCTAGTGCCGCCCCAGACCCCCAACTGGCTCGGTACGCCTCTGAGTTTTCTTACTTACAAGTTAGTGAATCTCAAAGGTTGGTATGTAAACTAAAATAAATGTAACAATTTATTTCAAATGGATATTTTTCTTTATCAACCCTTGGTAAATCTAAAACAATATAGAAAAAATAAAAGAGAAAAACCAGCCTTTTTCCCTCTCACTACTTCAATTTATTTCCAAATATTTCGTTCCATATACAGGGGCCATCATTAGTGCGTAATCGAAATTTATGAGAAACATTTTCTACAAAATTTTGTGACATCCTCTCATAATTTGGTATATGCAATAATGATGGTCGCTATAGAGGGACCGAAATATTTGCAAATAAACTGAAGTAGCGAGAGAAGAAAAAGGCTGGTTTTTTCACTCTACCTTTCAAATCTACGATTCCCAGCATATGACACATATTTTATTTTTACATACTCGCACTTCCAAACTTTGAATTTTACGACCTAGTAAAGAAAACATCTTTAAAATAAGCTTCTCCTGTGAAAAAATCCTCTGGATCCGTTCTTGCTTGATTCTTGGCTATGATTTTAGAAATTCATTTACAGCTTTATATAAAAGGGAATGAATGAGTGAGTATGAGTGAGAAAAATTCAAATTAAATGTCTTCCGTTAATGAATATTTTATTATTTATTTACTTTTTGTTTTAATAATTCATAACCTATTTATTTATTTATTATTTTCCCTAATATTTCATACCTTTTTATGACAGTTGTCAAGATTAAGAAATTATTATATTATTTCATTGCGTCATAAAATTTTTATTATTTTTGGTCTCTCTTTAGTTTATATGTTTTTAGAGGTGTCGGGGAAGAGACCGAGACATCCCGGTTCTTCTTACTCTAGTCTGACCTAGACGAAAGCTTATCTACCCCCCTTATAGTATTATCTTGCTTTTTTCCAAACAATTTTTTGAAGAACTGTAACTTGAAAGTCTATACTTTTTACTATATATGAAATATATAGAGAGAAAGTATTGGTTTTATGTCAAAAATTCGATGTCGAGATTTTGATGGATTTTTTAATGATGGACGTTTTAAGGTCCCCTGAATTCAAAAAAAATTTCTCAGGAACTAAAAGAGGTACGAGGTTGAAATTTTATATTTAAGGAGGAAGGATATAAATGCAGGCAGCCAGTGGCGTAGCGAGCTTAACTCGCGCCCGGGGCACAATACCTTTTTAGCGCCCCCCCCCCATTCGAAAACCATATAATATTATACAGGGGTGTATATAGAAATTTTTTTTATGGGAACTAAAAAATTTTCTAAAATCATTTTACCTTTTTTTAGGGAGGCTAAATTTTGCGGATTTTTTCCCCTTCCTGCGGAAAAATTTTTTTGCGGGACCAAATTTTTTCGTCACGCGGAGCATTTTTCCCCCGGACATTAAAATTATTTTTTGTTTTGAGGACCATTTGGCGCCCCTTTGTGAGTTGCGTCCGGGGGATGATGACCCCCCCTTGCACCCCCCTCGCTACGCCACTGCAGGCAGCCAAGAAATAAAAACGCTCTCGATTCCCTTTGAATGTCCAGACGTTTCGGGCAAAATTTATTCGCCCATCCTCAGTGAACTCTAGAATAGAATACATATAAGTGATGTTGATAATACAATACAGATGACAATTTTCATTATTGATGAGACTCACATTCTAGTGGGAGAGAGTTAAGTCTCCTTTTGGTATACATAGTTGTTGTTAGGTCCTACTACGTATTCTATTTAATGTAACAATATATATATTTTATATTTAAGTTAGGCACACCCCCAAGAGGTGAAAATAAGCTTTTGAAAAAATTCGGCCAAAAAAGTATTAGTACTTTACTGATGAACTTTTTCAGATTTTTTTCTATTTTCTCAAAATTCGCTCCAACGATTTTGTTCAAAATTCATAAATCAATTATTTTTTAGATGCTCTTTATTAAATTAGTAAGTGCAGATAAAGCCTTGAGCTAAATCAAGAGCAATAAACACAGAGATCGCTTTTGTCAAACAAGAACCAACTACTTAATATGGAATACATATATGAACTTTAAGAACAACTACTGAAATGTAAGAAGCCATAGATGTTTGGCAAATGAGCATCAGATGATTAATACAGATGATTCAAAAAAAGTTTATAGTGACTCCAAATTAGAAATTTTCAATAAATATGAAATAATGTATGTAAAAAAGAAATAAGAACACTTTACAAAAAAGAAGGCAAATTTTGGTATGTAACTTTTGTAAAGTAAATTACATAATTAATGTGTTTAAATGAATAGACGCGAACCAAAGGAGGAACACCAGCCCTGGTTAAGGGGTAAAGGTAAAATATTGAGATTTGGCGGAGTCAAAAGCAGTATGGTCCAAAACGGGACTGAAAAGTCGACTGAGAAAAAATAAAAATTAAAAAGCTGCACTTTTCATTTCATATATTAAAATCGAGGACAGAAATGTAAGTATAAATTCTGATAATATGTGTGATCGCTAACAAGTGAATTAGAAATTTTATTAAAATTTGCATTAGAATGAATCAATTGTTTCATTTTTATTATTATTATAGTCTATATTAAGCCTATCAGACAAAAAAATAATTTGAATAAAATCTCTTTGGATCAATAAAAACAAAAAAAAAAGGAGAGGGAGAGAGAGAGAAAATATTTATCAATAAAAATGAAATAATGATTTTGATAAACAAGAAAGAACAAATCGTTAAGTGAATTGAAATAAAAACCTTTTTTATTTATTTTATTTATTTATTTATTTATTTTTTTTTTGAAGATAAATAAAATGGAGGATATAACTTGTTTGTATGTGTGAGAGAGGGGCGATTAAGCCATGTTTATATATTTATTTATTTTTATTTTAGAAGGGTTGGAAAAAATTGTATCCAGCTTTTTAACGCTTCACTGCTTGGATCTCGTTGCTCGATAGGTGAATCATTCGAGCGTTAAAGGAGAGTATCTGAGTTCGATTCCCAAAGCAAAAAAAAAAAATTCAACCTCTCTTCAATTTAAGTTAATTAAAATTTATTTATAAAATTAATAGAATTAGTCAATATTCCTAAATAAAAATAAAAATAACAGATTGGCGAATTAGTCGGGGGAGGGGGATAAAGCAGTTAAGAGGGCAACTCATCGCAAAGATTATTTTCCCATAACAGGAAACGAACCCTCGAACTTAGGCACCAGAAGTCAATGCTAGCTCCCAAAATTCAAAATTTCGTGGAGACTAACTACCTGACTTCACCTCTTATTGTTTGAATACAACAGCCACTTTATCTATTCAAATTTTAGGCAAAATAGAGATTTTATTTAGGATCACATTTTTTAAGATTATTTCAAAATCCTCTCAAGTCCATTAACACAAAGTTGACCCAGGAACTTATTTATTTAAAGAAATTACTTTTTTCTCCTAGATTGTACGAGAAGCCCTAATGAATGCCAACGAATAAAAGAAAGCTCTTTTTTCTCTACTCTCTTTATTAAGGCCAATTGAATGGATGAAGCGATCACTTTACGACTTTGAAGTAAGTATAATAATAAAGCAAAAAAAAAAAAGGAAAAATGTCATCCCTCTCTCGCGTTTCAGTTCCAACATGGCTGATGAAAATCCTTCTTTTTTTTCTTTCTTTTATTATCTGTGTAGATTCAGATTTAATTAAATATTTATCCGCTCAATAGAGAACTATACGGGTTGAATAATTCGGGCGATTCACAAACTCAAAAGAAATATATATATAAAATTTAAGATTAAGATGCGGGCTATGGAAGTTAATTAGTTTAAAAAAAGTCAGGGTAACATACAAATCGATCAATTGACAAAAGGTGGTGTGATTGAAATTATCAAACAACTTATTTTTATTGAAAATTTTCGAGACATATCTATTGAAAGAGAAGGTGATTAGCCGAATGGATAAGCAGTTAAGCTTATAATTTTGAATTGAGAACAACTCGAGTTAAAATCCACCTCAGGGCAAAAAATTATCAGACTCTATTTAAGATGCTTCCTCCTGAGGAAGGAAACGGGAACCCACCTCAGTATTATTCCCATGAAAGTAACCACACCAATAACTGAGGAGAGAATATTGAAAAAAATAACTCATTCGGTTTTATAAAGCTACTTATATAACATTATAAATAAAGAAAAATATATCAGTGTATATATGTAATCTAGAGAGAATCAGTGTTAAAACTTTAAATGTTATTAGAAATTATTATTAAGATCATCCGACCCCTTGCCTTCTACTAGAAATATTTTATTCTATCACTTGAATTCAATTTGCTACGATTTTTTTTTTCTCTGTAAACTTTTTTAATAAATAAATAACCCCCTAATATATTATTTTTTTCAATAACAAGCATCAGAAAGTTTTTTTAAAATTATTTCTTTACTAACAACTCTCTCTCTCTCTTTTAAGAGGTCACCCATGCTTGAAATTAGACCGATTGGATTATTTGGAAAAGTTTTTTGGCCAGGGCTGATTGGTTCGATTGCAATGGCACGGAAATATTTTTTAATTTTCTCAAAAAAACATAAATAATAAAATAAAACTTAATGATATGAATAGAAAGAGAGAGAGTGAACTTTTATTTTATTTCTCTTTTTTTTTTACTTTCTCGTATACATAAATAAAGTATTGTAATCTTGAGAAAATTCAATCTCGAGATTTTGTTAATTCTCAGCGTCTATGAATGCAATTTTTTTAAATCTATCTTTAAGTTTCAGATCAAAATTCAAAAAATAAATATGTATATAAGAAGTTTCTTAATTGCTTATAACCCTGGGGCCGCCCCCGAGTTTGGCGTAGTAGGTAGAGTGCCTACCTCCTATACCAAACGTCGCGGGTTCGGACCCAGGCAGTCCGATGATTTTATTTAAGCCATTTGGATACCAGATGGCTTAAATAGAAATGCCTGAACCCACAATATATATATTAATTACAACGGTTATCGTCTAAAGCCTTAAATGAATGGCCTGAGTTGCCGAAAAGACTGTGTGTGTTAGTGTGAGTGTGAATGAGAAAAAAGTGTGAATGTTTAAAAAAAAAAACCTTGTTACCATTCAATGGATAAGGGTGAAACATGCCATATTTATATTTCTAAGTGATCGTAAGCAATTATTAAAGAGAGGAATGAATCGACCCTCAAGGAGTGTTAAAAAAATAGCCCTCCAATATTTATCGTGCATCACGACTGAGACGTTCGTCTCCAGCCCTAAACATAATTTCATAACAATCCATTGAATAGAAGGAAACAAAACGAAAAACAAATTGGGAATATAATCTATATAATATAGGCCTACTGTATAACTTAATTGTCAATCTTCTGTCCTCTGTCCGTGTCAAAATACAATATTTCAGAAACTATAAACCCGAGTAAAAATGATCGATACACACGCCCGCAGCAGGTCTGCATAGTGAGGGACACACAGGGATACACACGCCCGCACCAGGGACACACACAGTAGATCGAAAGCGAGCAAAAGAAAAATATGTGTCCCTGGAGTGGGCGTGTGTATCCCTGTGTCCCTGGTGTGGACGTGTATATCCCTGTGTGTCTCTAAAGGTTCATTCTACAAGCCTGCTGCGGGCGTGTGGATCCCTCGATCATTTTTAATCATTTTTACTCGAGAACAGAACCCAGGACTTTTTTTTTAGATTTAAAGAGCAACATTTAAAGCAGTGCATGAAGATAATTTCGTTATGAAAATCATAGAAGGTACTCCAGCTACACGCGGTACGACAAAATTATCACAGAAACTATAAGACCTAAAGTCATGAAATTACATATTTTGAGCGGTAGAACAATATTCAAAGGAGTGCAGGAATATAATTTCGTTAGAAAAACGCAGAGGTACTCCAAACGAAATTCTAATCTTTGCATTCTATAGGGGTAATATTTTCAACCTATGATACTATATATATAGGCCTATTAATATATAGATAAGATAAAGTAGAAAAAGACTCAATTTTTTCATCTGATCTCTTCTGATTTCCAATTATATAATTTTTGTTTGTGTGTTTGTTTATGAGAGTGATGTAATATTTATCCCCGTCAAAGCCAAGCCAATCTTTCCTGGACCAATCCTTGTTCTTGTCTACAGACCCGAAAAAGGGATGAGGAGGAAGTTCTTCCTTCTCCCTAGGGATCATCATGTGAACGAGAGTGAGTGAGAGAGAGTCGTCGACGGAGGCAACTCCTCTGATCCCTCCCCCACACCTTTACAAGCGAGACCAAACAAGAAGACGACATTTTTTTGATAAAATAATAAATAACGACAGGCCCCATGCTGCTGCTACGGGAGAAGAGCACGTAGCGCCCAAAAGGGCTGCTACATATTTAACACATGGTGCCTCGCATTATTTTTGCCTTTATACTCGCGCTCTCTCCTTATTTATTGAACGGCTACAAAACTTGCCTTTAAATATGCATCGACTTTAGTGTTCAATGACCTTCAGAGCCATAAAAAAATGCAATTTTATCAATCAAACTATAATGAGCCTCTCTCTCTCGCTGCTAACGTGTAAAGTACCGTAGTTAAGTCAATGACTATGAAAATACTTATTTTTTATTAGGTCAGGGGCCACACCGTTATATTTTTATTAAAATCCAATTTTTTTTTTAAAGAGCAATTGTCTGTTAACTTGATTGGCTTATATGGCTCCCTTTTATTTCTTCGTTTCTCAACTCTTAGCACCCCTATTTATTTATATCGGGCCCACGAAACGGCAAATTTATATAATCTACCTCATAATCTCAATAAAATAGCCTACTTCATAATTCGAAATAGAAGTTTATATTAAAAAGTCTTGCTTTTTAGTAGATATAAATCAATATTACGTAAACAGCTTAAGGGAAGGGGTATTATATATTTGCTTACTAGTGTTGTCAAGAGCTTGGGAGCAGTTAATAAATTGATTACAACATTTTAAAAGGCCAAAAGAATAATAAAAAAAAGTCAAGACTACAAAAATGCGATGATTACGTAAGCAACGAATGGCTAAGCTGTTTGTTTATTATTATTGAAGAGAGAAGAAGAAAGTATAAAAGAGGTAATACTTGGATGGTTCCTCGAGTATAAAAAATTTGATGATCGCTATAATAAATTTCGTTGCCTATATTTTCATTTAAAAATTGAAATAGGCCTGTGTTTACAATATTAAATTATAGATTTCGATGAGATTTTTCAAAAAAAGTCAGATGAGGAAATCAATAAAAAGAAATGTCGAAGTCCCGAGGTCTAATTTTATTAATCATCAAATCGATAATAATCATTAAACTATGATATAAAGCGCTATCGGCTGACTTCCTGTGTATATGTGCCTATCGGGGCGCTGATTCGCCAGAATAAAAGGAAGTTGAGTCAAAGAGGAAAAGTTAAAACTAACAAGTCAGAAAGGGAAATTTAAAACTTTGAAATGTTGCGATTGCTCGCCGAAGGCGTCCAGAGTACCAGTCAATGGAAAAGCCCGCCGAACGGGCTCCGCCCGCCTTCGACGCCTATTGCCGCAGTGGAACTACGATTTTACATCCCCTTAAAAAGTGTGTTTTTTTTTTTTATTTGAGAGTTTCTCTTTCATTGAGGGAGCAAAATATGGGAACTTTTTCCAATTTTATTTGTTGTGATTTTGAGTATTTAATTAAATAAATAATATTAATATCAAATTTCATTTCAGATAGAAAGAGATAAATGTTCTCATAAACCCTTAAAACAATGACTCAGTCATTCACCTTCTGTTGGTTTCCAATTAGGATCAAATTAAATCACAATGGCATGAAACGTATCGTATCTCGTATCTCCCATTTCATGTCAATTGTCCCCTTACCCTCTCTCTTTTTCTTCCGACCGATGACGCATTCCCTTTTCACCGTTTGATGTTTGGTTACCTTGATGTATGGGTGTGTGGGCGCTCCCTTCTTAGAAGGACGGACATACACCCTCTCATCATCATCTTTAGGGGGATTTTACACACCCTCCGTATATTGGTTTCGCCTGATATGATTCTCATAAGTCAAGAAGGGTGGCGATGACGACTTCCCTTGTCGAAAGACATTATTTTTTGTGTCATAGTAAAATGGAAAATATTAGGCTCTTTGGTGCCGACGCGTCATTGCACAGAAGAGGGTGGAGTATATCTCCAAATACAATAAAATATTTTTTTTTTTTGAGGGACAATTTATCAAATTTGGCAACCGCTATAAACGTGAGTGGATTAAGAATTAATAGCAAAAAAAAGGGATAGAGAGAGAAATAAGCCTTGGATGTACAAAGAATACAAATACTATATAATGTCTGTCTATATAACATATGAATAAATAATCAATTTTTTTTTTTTTGAAAATTTCTCTCTTTTTCCTCTCTTTTTTTTTACTTGACTGTAACAAATTACAAGATAAGAGAGAAATAAATAAGATTTTTTGCGTTTTCATTTATTTTTGATTTTCAAATACACTTTGATCTGATAATTAAAGATAAAAAGGGCGAGAAAAGTCAAAAGACGAAGTTTGAGGTCACTTTTATTTAAAATAATTTTATAGTTTTTTAAATTGATTTTTTTATAAAATTAATTAAAAAAATATTATTAAATATTTTTGAGGTAATTTTTGAACATTTTAACAAAAAAACTACAAAACGCCACATAATATCAAGCATGCCTTTTCCTTCATGGCTGAGTCTTTAAAGATACCTAAAATGTGAATATTGATAATATTATAAAACAAGGAATGTGGTTTCGGATCTAAGAGAGCCCGAAGGCTATTTATTTAAATCAATTGGATACCAATTGATATAAATAAACGCGTCTGGACCGCTATACCGTTAAAAATAATACCCCTATACACAAACTATCGCTTAAAGTCTAAAAATGACGAAGACAAATAAAATAATAGAAATTTGATTAGGAAGCCGACATTTTGAATTTATGTTGAATTTATTTATTTATTTTTAATTATTTTGAATAGTATATTTGGTAGTGTACACTCTCTTTAACACCCGGTACCCGCGTCAATGCTCAAAACTATAAATTAATTATAAATAGGAAAAATTTTTATTATAAAACTTCCCTCCCTCTTTTTTGATCGACCGCCATTCTGAAATTAAATGAGATACAAAGATGTCATATATCAAATATTTCATTGTCATGGGATTTACATTACATAGGTGTAAAAAATTTCAAAGCTCTAGGTTAAGTAGAAATGGTCGTAATTTTGATTAGCTGATTTGCCGGAAAAACAGGAAAGCAAGGTTATAAAAGCGTTATAAAAATAGGCCTGATGATGGCTGAATCTGTGAAATAGTGTATGTGTGTACAAGTCAGTAGCCAAATAAAAAATTTTAAAAAATAAAAATTATAAATTTTTCTTTAATAATTTCCATTTTTTAACTAGCAAAATACGGAATCATCATTCTTCTAAAGAAAAGTGTCAAGAATTTAATAAGACCAGAATCTAGAGGAATGTTTAAAATCCATATAGCCTCAGATGCCCATAAATCAAAAATTATATTAATCTAATATATATCTGAAAAATTATCTTAGCGATTAGGAACCGACCGAATATTCGGTTTCGGTTACGGTTTCGGCCAGTTTCGGCCAAAAATCATGGTTTCGGCCGTAGTTTCGGCCAAAAAGTGGCCGAACCTTTCGGCCGGCCGAAACCAGAGTCTGAAAAAATGGGATGAGACTCGCATGCAAAAAAAAAAGGTCAAATAATTTGCACTTGAGGGAGAAAAAAATTTGTCTCCCTAAAAAAAAGGTAAAATGATTTTCAAGGGAGGGAAAAAAAAATTCAAAAAAAAAAAAAGGTAAAATGAAAAAAAAATTTTATAGGAAATACAAGTTTCGGCCGAAACTAAGGTTGAGGCCGAATATTCGGTTTCGGTTTCGGTTGAAAATCTTGTTTCGGTCGGACCCTATTAGCGATTTATCAAATTTTTTGTTTCACTATAGAATAAGTTGATTTAGTTTTCTGGAGTGTCGTTATACTTTAGTAACACCCTGTAAACATAGTGTTAAGTTTGAGAGAGCGAGGAATCAAATTAACTCCGGGAAATGGCAGAGTGCTAAGTCATAGAAGATCCCCTACCACCTTCTCCCCCCGCCTTCCTTCCCTCTCTAACAGAGGGCCTAACTAAGTTATACCGCAAATGGGAATCCCTCGTTTCTATTATATAGGCCTGCTAAACAACAATACGTGTTATTATTTGTCAATTCTCAATCAAGGTTTTAATTATGCCATTGAAAAGTAATTTTTGAAGAAAATACTTTCATATAAGGAAATAACCTTGAAAGCCTAGGGACAATATTTATTTAAATCAAATGGATATCAATTGGTATAAATACTCCCCCACTCCTCCGTGACCGAGAAGCTAGAGGTGTTGACAAATGTCAATATTGAAGCTTAGTCATGGGGCGCGCGTTCCCAGCCCAGTTCGGATCCCAGCTAGCCCTATTAATATTTATTTTATCCTTTTGGATACCAAATTATATAAATAAATGTGTTTGGACCCCAATATATATCGAATATTGAATATTTAGAGAGAAAATTATAAGAACTCCAATATTTACAAAATAAGAATTTTTTATTTAATATTATTTTTTACATAACAACTAAAACTGAAAATACAACACACACAACATGAAAGCACTTGCAACTTGTGTATTCACCACCGTACTCCCCCCTTTAGAGAACTCTTCATCGAATTTTTGAACCAATACTTTCTCACTCTAAATTATATTAGATATTACATATGTAGGTAAGAGTAAGTAACAAAGTGGAATTAGCCACTTTGATCTCGAAACAGATAAGTAGAGTACAAGGGCCTCCTTGGAGGGGGGAGGGGGGTTAAAGGGGTACCCCCCCCCCCGAGAGATTCGAAAAAAATACTTTTTTTGAAAAAAAAAATGTATTTTTAATGTAAAATTTTAAAAATTAATACTTAAAAATTTGATTTATATTTATATTCTGGCAAACAAGTACAGAATGCGCCTTTAAATTACCGAAATTAAGAAAAAAGTATGTGTTGTGCGACCAGTCACACCAGATTACCCCCCCCTCCCGAGAAACACCTCTGGATCCGCCCTTGGTAGAGTATGAAGAAGCGATCTCACAAAAAAAGTAGTAAAAAAATAAAATAAAATAAGGATGTCTTTAAAGGGAACTCAATGTTTTATTAAATAATTTTCAAAATCTATATATTTGAATAAGATACCTCGATTCGGACTTGACAAGTCATAGATATATTTAACAAATGTCTGAGAATGTTTATTTGTTGGCCAAGCGCTTTATGGTTCTCGGAAATCGAACCCAGGATCTCCAGCCATTCCGGGACATCGGTGTGCTATCCTTTGCTACGAGGCTGACAAGTGAGAAATTTTTTTTTTTTAAATCCTGGGTTCGAATCCCGGGGACCATGGACGTTTGGTCCACCAACAAATAAACATACTCATTTGTTAAATAAATCTATGTTTTGTTTGGAAAAGGTCCTGTAACGAGACTATGTAAAAAATCGGAATAAATAAAAAAAAAAAAAAAGTAGGCTAACAAAATATGTGATAAAATCCTTTCTAGCTAGAGAGAAATTTTTTTGACTCAAACATATCAGAGTTCCAACAAAAATTTATGATCTTCTAGTATAAAGTTTAGCAAAAAAAAAAAAAAAAATATTGTCCCCCATTACTATTTATGTTAATAAATAGACATTTTAATTACGCTCTCAAAACGTGAATGAATCCAATAAAAATATTAAATGAAAATATAAAATAAAATTCTGTGAGAATTTACATTGAAAATGATTCTATTCTTAATATATTTCTATTTTTTAAAGGGATTTAATTAAAATATTCGGATATGTATCCTATAGAAAGGTGTTGCCTATGAATTGAATGGGAAGTCTGGACAAGTTTTGTCCGGGCTTATCATTCTACTATATAAAAATATAATAGGCCTATAGAACAGTAATGCAAAAATAATTAATTCATAAAGATAAGAAATTTATTCTGGCAAACACAACGAGTAAATAGTAAAATTAGTTTGAAAGAGAGAGAATAAATTTTGTGAAGAGAGGAGAGAGTCGGGAAGAGAGAAATAAGAGAGAGAGAATAGTCGCTTAGAAAGAGAGAGGTGAGTTTGCAATAAAAAATGGCTTAAAAAAGAGAGACTTCGAATTATTCATTTACGTAAATCAATTAATTAGTTATTAAAAAAAAACCTGAGTGTTATTTATTTATATTATTTGTAGAAAAAATGAAATTGTTAGCTTGCCTGACCAAAGAGTTTTAGATATAATACCGGCATTTTACATATATTTGTAATATTAATTATCATACTTATATATAATTGCCTTAAACCGTGTCCGATGTGTGAAACAACCAATCAGGCCTCAGGGATAGCCCTGATTGGCGAAATACAGAGAGGGCGGAGCCGGAGAGGCAAATTCAAATTTTTTTTTAACCAGGAGAGATATCAATTTGGTTTCTTCCCTAAAGCCTTCCCTTGATAAGAATCTAAATTCGTTGTTTCAGAGTTTTTTTTTAAATTCGGCAGCCCACCCCCCCCCAAATTTTTTAATTCTTCTACATCTTCAAATATTAACATGCTTTTTTGGATTTAAAATTCTTGAATGAATATCTATCAAGGGATTTAAAAGTTTAAATATTTTTTGTGTAATTGCCCCCCCCCCCCCCGAAATTTTTAATTCTTCTATTTCTTCAAATATTAACATGCTTTTTTGGATTTAAAATTCTTCAATGAATATCTATCAAGGGATTTAAAAGTTTAAATATTTTTTGTGTAATTGCCCCCCCCCCGAAATTTTTAATTCTTCTATTTCTTCAAATATTAACAGGTTTCTTCAAATATTACAGTTTTATGGATTTAAAATTCTTGAATGAATATCTATCAAGGGGTTTAAAAGTTGAAAGATTTTTTTGTTTAATTGCCCCCCCCCCCCGAAATTTTTAATTCTTCTATTTCTTCAAATATTAACAAGCTTTTTTGGATTTAAAATTCTTGAATGAATATCTATCAAGGGATTTAAAAGTTTAAATATTTTTTGTGTAATTGCCCCCCCCCCCCCCCCGAAATTTTTAATTCTTCTATTTCTTCAAATATTAACATGCTTTTTTGGATTTAAAATTCTTCAATGAATATCTATCAAGGGGTTTAAAAGTTGAAAGATTTTTTTGTTTAATTGCCCCCCCCCCGAAATTTTTAATTCTTCTATTTCTTCAAATATTAACAAGCTTTTTTGGATTTAAAATTCTTGAATGAATATCTATCAAGGGATTTAAAAGTTTAAATATTTTTTGTGTAATTGCCCCCCCCCCCCCCGAAATTTTTAATTCTTCTATTTCTTCAAATATTAACATGCTTTTTTGGATTTAAAATTCTTCAATGAATATCTATCAAGGGGTTTAAAAGTTGAAAGATTTTTTTGTTTAATTGCCCCCCCCCCCCCCGAAATTTTTAATTCTTCTATTTCTTCAAATATTAACAAGCTTTTTTGGATTTAAAATTCTTGAATGAATATCTATCAAGGGATTTAAAAGTTTAAATATTTTTTGTTTAATTGCCCCCCCCCCCCCGAAATTTTTAATTCTTCTATTTCTTCAAATATTAACAAGCTTTTTTGGATTTAAAATTCTTGAATGAATATCTATCAAGGGGTTTAAAAGTTGAAAGATTTTTTGTGTAATTGCCCCCCCCCCCCCGAAATTTTTAATTCTTCTATTTCTTCAAATATTAACATGCTTTTTTGGATTTAAAATTCTTCAATGAATATCTATCAATGGGTTTAAAAGTTTAAAGATTTTTTGTGTAATTGCCCCCCCCCCCCTAAATTTTTTATTCTTCTATTTCTTCAAATATTAACAGGTTTCTTCAAATATTAACAAGCTTTTTTGGATTTAAAATTCTTGAATGAATATCTATCAAGGGGTTTAAAAGTTGAAAGATTTTTTGTGTAATTGCCCCCCCCCCCCCGAAATTTTTAATTCTTCTATTTTTTTAAATATTACCATGTTTTTTTGGATTTAAAATTCTTGAATGAATATCTATCAAGGGGTTTAAAAGTTTAAAGATTTTTTGTGTAATTGCCCCCCACCCCCGAAATTTTTATTTTAAAATTCTTGATTTTTTTTAATAGGTCCCTGTCCGCCTGATTTCATTTGCATGCCCGTTGGCTCGAATCAGTTTATTAAAAAGAAATTTAGGCTTGCTTCTTGCCCGTAATTTTCTCATGGCCTTCAAAACCCAGAGGCCGGGCAGGGCGAATACTCAAATTTTAAACTTGATTCATTGAATTTTCATTTAGGCAAAAATAATATGGGCTTTAAAATTAAGAGAAAAACTACTGATCACGTATCGAGACGCCGCCCGCCAGGGCCAAGTTGAGATGGGCGCGGCGAAGCCGCGCCTTTCTCAACTTGTAAATTATATTTCAGTTTGCTTATTTATCTTATTTTATTTAAATTTAATCAATGATTTAAATATAGAATGTGGAATACCTTTAAAACTAAGGAGATAAGCTCCGTGAACAGCGTCGTGCTCGCAGGTGGACGCCATGTTTGAACACACACTTAACACAAAAAACACAGATCCAAACTGCACTCTAAGAAGCCGCGACGGCAACTGACCAGGTGACGTGGAGCTTCATCTTATTAAGAGAATTGGGCTCCCGGAGAGGTAGCTAGGCCAATCTTGTCCAATCGTAATAGATTTTGAAGAATTTCAGCTATGATTCGAGTCTAAGCACATGGGGGGGGGGAGGAAGGGGAGATGATGACGTATTCAAAATCGACCCCCCACCACTTCGTGGCTTTTGCCGGCCATGTCTCTGAATGGATCATTGAAAAACTAGCATCTTTGTTGCTACGTGGAAGGCCTGCGTCTGGATTAATCGAGAGCGCCTAATTAAATATAATATTAAAAATAAATTAATTCAAAAAAGGAATTAAACATTCATCTTTTCCTATATTAAATAATTTTTATTAATAATTCATTTGAAAATTTAATAGAAAAAATATGGTGTGACTTCACGCACAGCACACTACTTTCTCTTACCTACAAATTAACATTCATCTTTTCTATATTAAATGATTTTTATTAATTTATTTGAAAATTTAATATAAAAATATGGTGTGACTTCACGCACAGCACACTACTTTCTCTTACCTACAAATTAACATTCATCTTTTCTATATTAAATGATTTTTATTAATTTATTTGAAAATTTAATATAAAAATATGGTGTGACTTCACGCACAGCACACTACTTTCTCTTACCTACAAATTAACATTCATCTTTTCTACATTAAATGATTTTTATTAATTTATTTGAAAATTTAATATAAAATATGGTGTGACTTCACGCACAGCACACTACTTTCTCTTACCTACAAATTAACATTCATCTTTTCTATATTAAATGATTTTTATTAGGCCTATTAATTTATTTGAAAATTTAATAGAAAAAATATGGTGTCACTTAACGCACAGCCCACTACTTTCTCTTATCTACGAATTAACATTCATCTTTTCTATATTAAATGATTTTTATTAATTTATTTGAAAATTTAATAGAAAAATATGGTGTGACTTCACGCACAGCACAATACTTTCTCTTACCTACAAATTAACATTCATCTTTTCTATATTAAATGATTTTTATTATTAATTTATTTGAAAAATTAATAGAAAAAATATGGTGTGACTTAACGCACAGCAAACAACTTTCTCTTATCTACGAATTAACATTCATCTTTTCTATATTAAATGATTTTTATTAATTTATTTGAAAATTTAATAGAAAAAAAATATAGATATATATATATATTTTTTTAATTTAATTATTTAGCTTTATATTCATCCTAATATTTTATGTAGACATAATATAGAGATTTTTAAATAAATATTCGTATTTTAAATGTATTTATCAATGGTATTTTAATTATGACAACATTCCAAATTATTTTCTCTCTGCTAAATGTATAAAGGTCGATTCACACATATCAGTCACGTTACAGTTACAGGGTTTCGAATGAGAGGGTGAACCATAAAATTTTAAAGTCTTCATTTTTAAGCATCACCCTAGTATATAAGAATAATTAATCATTGGCTTCTCTGGTTAGTTTGATTAAATTTTTTTCTAACTTTTTAAATGATATTTGTTCTGGCGATTGGTCCAAAACAATTTTTTTGTAGTAAATAAATAAATAAATGATGAGGACATTTCGAGACGATTAATCAACTTTGAAAACGACCCCAAAATCGATGCATATAAAAAGAATGGTAGTATTAAAAGGGTAATAAGAGAGAGAGAGAGAGAGAGAGAAGCTTTTGCACCTTGAAAGGAGGAAAAATCGAGGCTTGAATATAAAATTGCACTTTTCGACATTTAATATCGCTGCTGTTACTCTTCACACAAGCTGCGGGGTGTGAGCGAGCAAGCTTCTTTACAAATAACACCGTTTATGTGGATGAATGCAAAAAATGGGACTTTTGCATCTCGTAAAATTTAAAACTCTTGTATTTGTGTGTGGCTACAAACAGACTATCAAATGACATCGTAAAACGTACCCTATCTCTCTATTGATTATATATTAGATCTTTTTTATTATGCTTCTTCTATTGTATATTAACAAAATTTTAATTTAAATTATATTAAAATTTCATAATTAAAATTTAATAACAATGAGGGCTTCATAGAATATAATAAATTTTAATTACGCTTTAGTAATATTAAACTATGTAGAGAACATGCGGCGGTGGGTGCATGTGATGATATTCCATAATTTAAGTTACTTTTTATTTTAATATAAAATAATAAAACGCTCTAGAAATTGTTTTGCATATTCCCTTGATGGCGTTGCTTGAGAGAGGTAGCAATTTTGACTTTGATTATTAACAAAATAGAAAAGAGGAAACTGGGAAAGATATCTGAAATTATCGATATTAATTAGAAATTTAGAATTGTTTTTATGTCAAAGACATATGTTCTCTGATATGAGTGACAGCAATCCGAAAATTTCTGGGAAATGACATATATCTCCATTTTGTACTTTCCCAATTTCACTCCTGGCGCAAGCGCAAATAAGTTTTTGATTTTTCTCTACATTTTTGAAAAATAATTAAGACAAATATATAGTTTTTCCTGCTGCTTCAAAATAATATTTTCAATCGAGATAAACAATATATAAATATATAAAATAAAATATAAATATTATTTGGAACGTCCCCTGATAGCCGTTATATTAAAAATCAATGCAATAAATTCAAAAACCCCTAAATAGTTTCAATAGTCGAAAAGTATAAAAATAAAAAAATCTGGTGTGACTGGTCGCCAACACACAACTTTCTCATACTTTCGATAATCGAAAGTTGTGTTCTGTGCTTGTCACACCAGATTTTTTTTGTGTCAACATATGATTAGTTTATGAGAAAGTAAAAATATTAATTGATGAAGAAAGTTATAGAAAGATTATATACAAATGACGATTAAAAGTGGCTGTGGACTTTAAAATGGATATAGGAGACGAAGCTGCCAAGGAAATTAAATAAAAAACTTTTATTTAATTATTAATCGTCGACGTTTCAGTCGCCAATACGACCTTCATAAGGACGAATAATTGTTAAAATTTGAGTATTCTTTTTAATTACCATTAGAAATTATACATATGTAGACAATTGACGAATTATCCTGAATATCCTGTATTTTAACAATTAATAGTCCTGATGAAGGGAGTGAATGGAGACCGAAACGTCGATGAGTAGTAATTAAATAAATTTTTTTATTTAATTTCCTTGGCTGCTGCGTCTCCTACATCCAATAATATCAATTTCAAGGGAACAGGATTTTATAGCTAGGTGCATATAAGATAGTATTTTTGAAATGATCTTTCTCTTTTGTCTGAAGCAAAAGTAATTATAATATTAAATTGAAGAGTGAAAGAGAGAGAGAGAGAGAGAGAGTCATTTTGGTAGACAAGCAGACGGTTCATAGCTGTTGGTTTCCTAGCCTCTTGTTTATCTATTTGTATGTATGTGTAGAGAAGATAGGGTTAAAACAAGTTGAGAGAGAGTTGAATAGTTGAGAAACTAGAGTCATCGTAAACGCTAGATTAAGCACGAACTATGATATAACAAACACAAACAGTTACAAGCAATGTTCAAACAGCCAGCCAGAAACACTCTCATATAAAATATAGGTTTAATTCTAATGAAAAAAATATATACTGTTCGTATATAGATTTTTTGCTTACGCCCAACTCGGGGGCTCTGTAATTTTGTTAAATCTATAGATAGAGAGCCAACAGATAATAAACATTAATTTCGTTGACATTTAGGCTGAACGCACACCAATTGAGCAAAACGCTGTTGGACAAAACGTTTTGTCCAAGAGCAAAACGTTTTGCTCAATGCCAACGCACACCGCTTAGGCAAAATGTTTTGCCATTCAGCAAAATGTTTTGCCATTGGACAATATGTTTTGTCATTGAGCATTTTTGCCTAATCGGTGTGCGTTGGCATTTTTTGCTCAATGGCAGAACATTTTGTCCAATGCCAAAGCACACTGATTGAGCAAAACGCTCAATGGCAGAATATTTTGTTCAATGATGTCGAATCATGTTCAATTGTGATTTGTCTCCTCAGTGTGCGTTGATTCATAGAAAAATTGAAAAAACAGTTTTAGGCAAAAACGTTTTGTTCGAAAACATTTTTGCTCATTGGTGTGCGTCCAGCCTTAGGAACATTTCTTCTTCAAAATCAGGTTATTAAGTCCTCAAAATTTATTTAATAATAATATCAGACAGACACCCACATACACACACACACACGCAGACAAAACATGTTGCAAAAAAGACTTTTTTGGACTCAGGGAACCTCACAATAAGTATTTCCATCAAAATCTTGTTATTGAATTTTTGAAATGAAACCAATAGTCTACTTTCTCTTAAAATAGGCTATATTAATATATAGAGGTAAGATAAAGTAATTATAAGGACCAAATGAATATTTTGATGCCATTTGCGCCATCTTTTGTATTCACGATAAGTTTTGGGTTATGGGTATGCAAAAACAAACAAATTATTTCATAAATATCTTGAAAAGTAATTAAAATAAATTCATTCAAAGATTTCCTCCCTTCCTCCCTCACTCCCTGTCGGAGTTTTTGAATAAAGTTACATTGAGAAAGAGAGAGAGAGAGAGTAAGATGGATAGCTGCTACTAAGATAGTCCTCTCTAATAGTTAATGAATTCCAAACACTAACATTAATAATAATTTACTGGGGATGTTTCGTGACTTGTTGAATAGTTGATGTACATTGATGAACATGATGAACGACTTTCGAAATGCGCCATTTGTCCTCATCAATAAAATCGATCCATCAATTAGCGACCTCTGACTCCTTGTTTTAATTTTTTTTTTGTGTTCCTCTTACTACTAATATTACCCCCATCATTCTCTCCTCTCCTATGGAGCGCCAGTTCTCTGCAATTTGCAGATGAAACCAATTAAATTTTTTTTTTTTTTTTTTTTGTTCAAGATTTCAATTGATACTGGTGATAATCAAACATACAGAAAGAGGGAGAGGGATGATATATTTAATTCCCTTCTTTTTTTTTTTTGCTAATTTTTAAATCAAAATAAAATTGTGCGTTTTTCCGTTTTATAAATATGTTTTTAATCTAAATTAATCAAAAGTAAGAGATTATCCGGGATATATTTTTTCTTAATAGGCTTGGGACTTGTTCATATAAAGAGAGGTTAGATTAAAGGGCCTCAAAAAGGTCTTTTAAAAAATATTATTAACAGGGTTGGCTGGCTTAAAGACTGTTTTAAATCAGACCAGGTCCAGGTTGAGTATTCCAGGAATATATTGGTGGTTGATTCTGTTTAAAAATTTTATTTTATTTTTAAACAATTTAATTTTTAGATAATAATATCCGTTTTTGATATAGCTATAAATATAATATAATTTTATATAGGGGGTGGCAGAACATTTGTAAATTACAAAATAAAAATAGCATAAAAATAATAAAACAAATCTAAAAGTCATGTAAAATAAAAATAAATAATTCTAATAAAACACAATTTTCTAATTTTGTTATCTTGATATTTTTGATTTTGCTGTTTTTCATTAAATTTAATTAATTTTGTCTACATAATAAGAACCAGTTTGGAAAAATTAAAAAAAAAAAAAACATTCAATGTCTATTTTTGAAGGATGGTTTTGATACGCCATTGTATTGATGGCTTTTTTAATATTAATAAAAAAATCTGGTGTGATGGTCTCATAGCACACAAAACTTTCACTCAATTGAAAATCTTATGTTCTGTGCTTGTCACACCAGCGACATATATTGATATTTAGTTTCCTGCAATATATTAGAATTCAAGATGTAAAATTTATAAACAGAAAAATATATCTTTTTTTTTCAAATCCCAATTTTTTCCTATGAAGTATAAGAGTAAAGTATGCTTCAAAGAATTTTGAGGATAAAATGAGCATCTAAAAAATAATTGATTTATGAATTTTAATCAAAATATTTAGAGAAAATCGAGAAAAATATTAAAAGTACTAGGCTAATTTCGTTTAAAAGGTTTATATTATCTGCCGGGGGGGGGGGGGGGGGCACCTAACTTAAATATAAAATTTCAATCTCGTTGCTCTTTTCGTTCTTGAATTATTTTGTCACAGTCAGACACAAAGAATGACAGAACATTTTGCATTCTCGACATAGAATTTTTGACATGAATTCAATACTTCCTCTCTCCATATATATATATATATATATATATAGGTGAGGGCTAGGATGTCGGCTTCTACAAAGAAGATCCTCGTTCAAATCCTAGGCGTGCGAAATTTTTTTAATAGATAAAATAGTTATTTAATGTAAACAAATCCTCAATCAGGCACTGGATTGGAATATTGGATCTCACCACAACAGTCCCCAGGCAACTCCACGAGGAGAGGGAGTTGCTGTGACATCCCGTCATGTGGAAGGGACGTAAAGAAGGTTCCCTCTCAGTGATGCATTCTTCGAACGGAGTAGGCTACACGCCGGTGCTGAAGAAGTCCCGCCTCAAACTAAGACATCCTCCCTAGCAGAGGTTGGATATAAGGAACCGGGTGATAAAAATACTCTATAAGTGAAAATCAGTTTTATGGTATCAAAAGGCTTTATTTTAGCAAAAAAGGGAGACAAGAAAAATGCGTTGTTATACAAACAAAAATTTCGTTAGATACACAATGTAAACAATGTAAATATAAACATAAACACAAACAAAAGTCACTTTGCATTTCAACACTTCCCCTCAAAGTGAACTTTGTCCAAAATGACCAATCCAAGTTTGTTTCGTAATTCCTCGAATTGTCTTCTTGGTAGGGTCTTGGTCATAATATCTGCCAACAGTTTTCCTTTTTTTTTTTTTTTTCTTACAAAAAAAATAATTCTTGTTCCTTTTGTGGAACTCGGAGTTTTGGCTATATTGTATTTCTTCTTTTTCGAAACTGCCAACCAGAAATACTTCCCCTGTAACTTGTCCTTTCTCAATCGGAATTGAAACAGTATTACCAGTCTTTTCTAAACTGAGCGCCAAGGAAATTTTCCTTCCTTTAAAACGATTTAAGTTGCCATCAGGTTTGTATTTCTTCCTCAGGACCCACTTATTATCAATCGCTTTTCTTCCAGGAGGTAATTCAACAAATGTCCAAGTTTTGCTTTCATTTAAACTATTCATTTCTTCATTCATGGCATTTTTCGATTCATTCGCTTCATCCGACTTAATTGCTTCTTCATAACTTATTTCTCCATCGACTTGAGACATGCATACTTCAATTAATCGTTCCTTTGATTTTATTTTATTTCGATCTCGAAGATGGCGAGTAGAATTTCTCTCTTCTCTATCAACTTCATCTTCATTTATCTCAGTAGGAGTTAAGTTTCTTTCTTCATCATCAATTATATTCGGAATCACATTTCTTTCTTCATTTATTTCATTTGGTACAAAATGTCTTTCTTCATCATTCTCTTTCGAATTTAAATTAATTGTTGTTTTTTCTTTAATACTTTCTTCACTTTTAAAAATTACATTTTTGCATATATTCATTTCTTTAACAGAATCGACTCTAATTATTAAACTCTTCAATTTATTATAGTTTATTCCAACTATAAGCGTCTTACCATTCTTCAAAATAGAGCATCCGTTTTTATCAGAAACAAATTTCATACCTTTAAAATTTATAGTATTAATAGAGAAAAGATTTCTTCTTGCTTCCGGAACATATAAAACATTTTCCATTTTATGTTGAGTCCAGGTATTATTTACCAGAGCAGAAAAGATTATTGTTCCTTTACCGTAAGCCTTCATGATACTATTTTCTCTACCCAGGGATATTTTAACAGGGCTTGAGAACGGAGTAAAAGTATCAAACCACTCTTTCTTCTTTGTGATATGTTCAGTAGCTCCAGAGTCAGCTATCCACATTTCATCTTCAGAAACTTGAAAATTCTCTTCAATAATAAAACATTCACTTTGCGAAGAAACATTTGCTTCATTATTTGACTTGTTTTTCAATTTTCTTTTAGGACATTTATCTCTAAAATGACCCTCTTCTTTACAGAAAAAACATTTTTTATTTAGTACCTTTTTCTGCTTATTTTGAAAATTACAAGTTTTATCAACTTTAGAATCTTCTCCTTTTGCTAGAAGAGCAACTTGATTCTCTATCTTACTTGTTCTTGATTTTAATTCAGTTTCCTCTCTCATCAATGATTTCATTAAATTACTAAGTGTGCGTTCTTTAGAAGGTAAAAGATTCCACGCACTCTTGAAGCCCTTATATTCTTCAGGTAATGTAGAAATTATTCGAGAGATTAAAAAAGAGTCATCCATAGGAACACCTAAGTGTCTAATTCGATAGACGAATCCTTCAAGCTTCGAAATATGTGTAGAAATATCATCTAGTGGATCTTTTACATATTTATAAAATTCAGCTTGAATATTCTCTATATTTTCCGATGATTCTTGTTCAAAAATATTTAAAAGTTTATCCCACATTTCTTTTCCTGAAACACAATTAATGATAAAATTAATTATTCTGTCTTCCACAGCAAAAGAAATGAATTCCTGGGCAATATTATCCGCTTTTAAATATCTTGCCAGATCCATTTCATATTTTTGTTTAACAGCCGCACTACCATTTTCTTCAGGAGCCTTTGGTTTTTCCAATTCACCAGTACAGATTCCATAAGCATCCCTTGACCGTAATGCTCTAATAATCTGAAACTTCCAGGTAGACCAATTACTCTGATCCTTCAATTTGCTAATCTTACAAGACCTCTCGATTTCCATTTTATCCAGAAAATCAGAAATTTCACTTACTTGAGCCTCAGAGAATAATTAACCAGAAAATTATTTTCTTTATTACTCAAGTGGACTGGGCCCATAACCTGATAAAAATACTCTATAAGTGAAAATCAGTTTTATGGTATCAAAAGGCTTTATTTTAGCAAAAAAGGGAGACAAGAAAAATGCGTTGTTATACAAACAAAAATTTCGTTAGATACACAATGTAAACAATGTAAATATAAACATAAACACAAACAAAAGTCACTTTGCATTTCAACAAATATAACTTCACGGGATTCCCGGATGGGCTTGAGGTGTGTGTGTCTTTGTGCACTTAAGCAACTCAAGTAAATAAACGGGGATCTCAAAAGGAATTTCAAATAATAATAATAATTATATATATATATATATATATAAGAGAAAGTAAAAGGAGCATAAGCGCCATATATTGTATTGTTTGATGGTACAAATAAATTGTTTATCTTAAAAATTAGATTTAAGAGTTGAGTAGATGGGTGATGATAATGATAATAATAATAATAATAATAAAGAGATCCATATATAATTTCAATTATAACGGAAGAGATTCTTAAGTGCATCGTCTCTCTCCCTCTCTCACTTTTAAAAAGAAAAAGTGCTTTTTGATGTCAAATTCAGAAATTCTTACGAAATGTTTGCTCTCTTTCTCTCTTAGCTCAACTTTTCAATAAATTTAGAAGGAATAAGATTAACGTCTTTGATGGGGTAAAAGGGCAATTTATTTGGATTTTGGATTTTGTTTGGGTGATTAAATTTAAAAATAGTTTATTGACCCTTTTTTTTTAAGATTATAATCTTAAACCCTTTTAATGGCAAAAAAAAAGAGAGAAAATAAACACAGGTTTGTGTATACCTTAGAGATAAATTTCTTTCTCCTTTCTAAATGATACAGACAAACAAAAAGAAAAAAAAACATGATTTTATTTAAGATCTTCAATGGTGTGGTTGTAGAGGAGGAGGTGTATTTTGTCAAATCAACTAATTGGAAGATTTATGAAATGTTCTCTCTCACTCTTGCCAACATCTTCTCTCTCTCTTTTTTTTTATTTTCAACGATGTCACCTACAGATGAAAGTGACAAACATTCGACATGATGAATCGTCAAAAAAAAATAATAATAATCTTAATTGATTTTTTTTACTTTCTCTTACCTATAAATATATATAGAGAGAAAGTATTTGATTCATGTTAAAAATTCAATGTTGAGATTTGGATGGATATACACGTTTTGAGGTCCCCTGAATCCAAAAAAGATGTTTTCGCAACATGGTCTGTCTGTCTGTGAACAAAATATCTCAATAACGAAAAGAGCTATAAAGTTGAAATTTTATATTTAAGTTATGGGAATTTGATTAAAATTCAAAAATCAATTATTTTTTCGATTCTCTTTAAAATGTACATTATTCTCATTTTACCCTGAAATCTTTTGAAGCACTCTTTAAGCTCGTACTTCATAGGAAAGATAGAAGAAATGTGTTTATTAAAGCTTTTGTGGTTTGAATTATTATTATTAGGGAAATTTTTAATTGGATCCTGTTACGCATTAGTGTGTCAAGCGCCACCTACCGAGTTTTGAGAAAATTAACATTAAAGTTTTTTGTTTTCATTGGATTATATATAATTTTTTTTGTCAATTGTGCAAGTAACATTAAATATAAATTTTTTTAGGACATGTTTCATAAAAAATACTATTAATTATAGCATTTGAAACAATATTCCGTGCTTAACTCAATTTTTAATTTTTTTTTGGCGCTTGACACACTAATGCATAACAGGGTTCAATTATAGACCACATTTTTGTATTTCGAAAGATAAGAGAAAAATGTGTGCTGTGCGACCAGTCACACCAGACTTTTTATTAATTAAAAAATTATTATTATTGTTTTAATATGATAACAGTTCAAAATTTTTCTGGGTTAAAAAATGTTCTTCCTCGTGTTCATCCAGGTATGAAACCTAAAACAAACAACTAATTTATTTTAGTGTATATGGCACGTTATGCCCCCTTTATAAATTTAAACAAACATCCAAATTGATCAAAACATAAATACGATCTGATAATTAGATTTCATAATAATTTGACACAACACAAGAGAGGGTGATAATCCCTAACAATTAACAATCGCTTGATGAAAAACCAACCCCTTTTTTGGGGGGTGGGGGTCTCTTGCGTCTAATTCTATTTAGTGCGCGTCTGACAATTTGCAAGCTGACAATTGCATTAAATTCCCTAGGGGGGGGGGGGGGGGTATAGAGTCTCTCTCAGAAATTGAAATCAATTTTTTTTAATTATTTATTCTCCCAAATAATGATTAATTTTTGAAATACTAATTTTGCCGATCAAATTGAAATTGTCCGTGAAAGTTTTACAATCATAAAATAGTCAAAAATAATCGATGAGAACGAGAGAGGTAGTTTTAATCATTATTGTTTTCTTTTAAGATTATATAATCGTTTAACGGATCGAAAAGATAAAGAAAACTCCGATTCTACTTACCCCTTCTCCCAATCCTTTAACCCGACTTTATCCTAAGAAAGGGTGATTGATGAAATTTTAGTGAAAAGCATTCGTATATCTCGAAAACCCACAAGATATCATTAGTCATTTAAAAAAAAATCCTGTCCTGTCGCTAGAAAACAAGTCTACAACTTGAATTATTTTATTACGTCATATGTCAGTATTTGTCTTTGGTTTTCTCAAATTGGCCGGGTTTAAACACAAAATTAATATAATATTGCAAGGAGTAGTAGAGAATGTATAATTAATAACGAGGAGATATAAAGTAGCCGAAAGCAAATAAACAAAAATCTGGTGTGACCGATCACACCAAATTTTTTGTGTCGACATATATTTAGGCTCCGATAGTACGGTACATTTTAATTCAAGATGTAAAATTTATAAGTATGGGCAAATTAATTCTCTTATTATATGAAGATTAATTTTTTACTTTTTTTGCTATGTATTTATTTTCTGCTATATAGGCCCATTCAATTTTACTTTTTCATACCCTACATATGAAATATATAGAGAGAGAGAAAGTATTGCGATCATGTCAAAAATTCGAAAAAAATTTTATTTAAGAAATGAAATGAAATGTACAAAGAGGACCTCCTCGGGATTACAGGAAAATTATTTTCATCCCGAAATTCATATAAATTTTTGAGTTATTAATTCTTAAAGTTACGATTTCTCCCATAGGAAAAATAGATATAAATATTTATGTATTCTTTTTATTTGTGTATTCCATGAATGTAAACAAATCATCAAGCAGGCACTGAATTGGAATGGAATAATAATAATTTTCTTTTCATAATTAAGAAAAAGCCGCCCTTGGGCTTGGCGTAGAGGTTAGCGTGCTAACCTCGTATACCAAAAGTCGCGGGTTCGGATCCCAGGCAGTCCGATGATTTTATTTAAGCCAATTGAATACCAAATGGCTTAAATAAGAATGCCTGGACCCCCAATAAATATAAGTATTTATACAATGGTTATCGTAAAAGTCTTAAATGGCCTAAGTTGCCGAAAAGACTGTGTGAATGTGTGTGTGAGTGTGAATGAGAAAAAAGTGTGAGTGTTTTTTATAAAAAAAAGAAGCCGGGGAGCTTGGCGTAGTTGGTAGCGCGCCTGCCTTGTATACCAAGGGTCAAGGGTTCGGATCCCAGGCAATCCGATGATTTTATTTAAGACATTTGGATACCAAATGGCTTAAATAAGAATGCCTGAACCCCAATATACTTATATATTTTCATAATAACGGTTATTGTAAAAGTCTTAAATGGCCTAAGTTGCCGAAAAGACTGTATGTATAGGTGTGTGAATGGAAAAAAAGTGTGAGTGTTAAAAAAAAAAAATTAAGAAGAAAAGGCAAGGGTCCGCCGCAGAGGGTTTCAGGGGGCGAAGCTCCCCGGCTAGGCGGTCAGGGCGTAAAAATTTTGTCTTCCTAAAAAAAAGGTTAAATGAAATCCATAACAGCGGGAAAAAATTTTTTGCATTGCATGACGGTCTCCTTAAAAAAAAAAAGGTAAAATGATTATCATGGCAGGAGAAAAAATTTTGCCGCCCTGCGGAAAAATTTAGTTTCGTCAAAAAAAAAAGTTTCTGTAGGAAAATCTTTGAGTTCGGGCTTCCCCCCCCCCGAAAAATTTCTATATTCGCCCGATATAGCAAAAAAATTTCAAACATTAATTCAGTATCAAGGACTATACTATTAAAAATAAGAAAAAGATAATTTTTTAATCTTTTCATAAAGATGCACCATAATAAGATGGCAAAATTCATTTGAAGAAATCCATTCAGGTGTTGGTTTCTGCTATCGCTTACTATCTACTAAACAAAAAAATCTCAAAATGTTAAATAAAAAACTCATATTCAAAATTAATTCTCTTTCTTTGATGAATAAATTATGAATACAAGTTGACATCCTCGGCTGAAAAATAAAATGGGAAACATTTATTTTTTTTAATAGTTTATACATAGTTATTACATAAAAGATATTATTTTAAATTCACAACACAAATTCACACATTTAAGCTTCTTTTGAAGAGGTTGAGGCGTGGAGGCGTCTTCTTCATAGAGTAATATAGAGTATTGCCTTTGTTGCTATGTATTCTTGGTCTTCATAGTCTTCGAAGAATGAATATTCGTACTTCACTCACAATTCTTCCTTTTATTTTATTATTATTTTATTTTTATTCTTTGCATAAAATTCATAAAAATCAGAAAAGAAAGATCATAAAGATCTTAAAAAAAGCTTTAGAAGTGCAAAAATTGCATATCCATTAAGTGTGACCACTCTCCCAAATTCAAATATCATTGTTGTTTAAGTGAAGCTAAGCTAAAGGGACCTATATTTAAATATTATTGCGCCCGGGGAGAGTGATCCCTTTGTTGATCATAGCCGAAACGTTCCAAAATAAAGAGTGTTAACAAAATAGATGCTTTTTATTATTGGCTGCATCCTCTCTTTAATCTAGTGTATTTTTTAATTTATTCAATAAAAAACAAATAAGAAAGTATTTTGTTTTAAAATATCAGCGAAATGAGGTTTCTATTATATTCTCTCTCTTTCTCTGTCTTGACAAATGAATTTCACCCCTCATCATTGCCACACATGGATGCAAAATTCGTTTTCACCCTTCGCTCCATTCCTTTTCCTCTACATCTCTTACTCGTAGCTTGAGAGTATTTTCCTATTAGAGCTCGATTTGTTGCTCTCTCTCTCTCATTTCCACTTCTAATTGAACCCATCTAGAATAGATTTGCATGTCAACATATTAGTGAATAGTTCCTGTTGTTATTTATCTGTTGGGTGATGTATGCATGCAAACAATCTCGTTTTTTAGAGCAGTGTCTTCCCTCAAGAGAGAGAAATTTTGTCTTTAAGAATTAGTCTTATTTAATTTAATTTATTTCTAAAGCTTTTTCTCCACTTCTCAAGAAATCGTGTGTCTTAGCCAAAAATGGCTTTTTTTTAATTAAATTTATTTTTAAAAGATTAGGGAAAACTCTTCCACAGGCTCCTTAGCCAGACAGAGGGACTCAAATACTGGCCTCACAAACATATTGGACTCACGGTCTAAATTTGCTAAATTTATTAAAAGTTTATATAAAGATAAAACTTTTTTTTTTTTTTTTTTATAATAAAAACATTCACACTTTTTTCTCATTCACACTCACACTCACACACACATTCACACAGTCTTTTGGCAACTGAGGCCATATAAGACTTTGACGATAACCGTTGTAATTAATATATCAATTTGGAGTTCAGATTTCTATTTAAGCCATCTGGTATCCAAATGGCTTAAATAAAATCATCGGATGCTGGGTCCGAACCCGCGACGTTTGGTATAGGAGGTACACGCTACCTACTACGCCAGACCCGGGGCTACAATAAAACTTATAAATTACATTAGTTGATTTATGATCATATAAAAAATACTAGACATATTAATATATTAGTAACAAGAATATTCACTCATCACAATGTGGTTTTTTCGTTATTTGCCTCACTTCCCTTTCTCATCCCAAAATCCCGTGGGAATTTAGGGAGAGTAGAGGTTTTGCTAGAATGCACAAAGTGGATTGCAGTGCTGGTCACTCCACTCATATCTCCTCTTTCCCCCTTCGCCACACACCATCCTTTCTCCTTCCTGTTTTAGGGTGTCTTTCCATTCCCCTGGGTGATTAGAAAGACTTTCACCACCCAGTCCATCCTCTGAGGATAGGAGATTCCTGTCAATTTGTCTGTCGAGATCCGGAAATTCAGCACAATTTTTATTATATAACACGATCCTTCGTCTCTTTTAATAAACGCTGTCATCACGTATATTAAATAAATAAATAGAGTAATAAACAATACTTTCTCTCTCTATATATTTCATATATAGAGTAAGAGAAAGTAAAAATTATATTCTCTATTAATCGCCTCCAACCCTTAGAGAGAATTAGTGTCTTTAAGCTATGCAACCAACACGAGATAGATACGTGCATTTGCTTATACAGGCAAAAGTTTTCAAATGTTCTAATTAATTAATCACTCTTATCAAAACACAATTAAAATAAATAAATAACATCATCTCTCTAATCACGTCTTTGAGCTCTGAGATATAGGGCAGAGTCAGATGAGAAGAAGATTCGACTCACTTTTCAACGCCAGGTGCCACATAGCCGTGATTGATAGGTGCCACCCGTTTATATATATCTCCGGAAGTCGACAAAATTGGTCCAGAACACGATAAGCAGGATTCATCTGCAAACAAGCAAAAGAAAAATAAGTAAATCAGTTCAAAGGATATAAAATTTTAAATTCATATTAGTTAATAACTCAAAACCAGTTGATATAATTTAATATACTGTTAGAATTAGAGAAAAAAAATTTTGTGTTTATTGTGTAATTTAAAATTCTGAAACTCATTTCTGAATTTATAATTACTAGTTGTGACGTCCACATGTGATGTTACGAACAGAACTCTAGCGAACTAGCTGATACAGATTGGTATTACTGGGATGATGGACATCTCAGATGATGTATAAAGAAACCATCCATTCCACTGTTTATTATCAAAGAAGAAAGAGAACAAAAGGAGAGAGAGAGCAATCAGAGTGCTTTGATCAGTGAATTCGATTGGTCTGACGTGTCATCCCATCTGATCAGATCTCATCTCATAGCTTTGGCACCCACCCGCTGGTCTTAATCACCCTCAGCTTTGTCCTTTGACCCTCCTTCAGTCAATGCACACACCACTCTCTCCTCTCTCTGTTTATTCGGCTTCTGCTTTCTCCTCCTCCTCTTCCTCATCAATTTGCAGCTGTCAGCCTCATTAAATTCCATCCAAATGGATTTTCAAATTGAATCATTAATAATTTTTCATTAATCGAAAGTTTCTTTTTTTTAAGAAATAAACAATTTTTATTAATGAATATTTTTATATCATACTTTTTAAGCTGTAGTGGGCATTTAGAGTTTATAAATTTTGATCTGTATAAAGAATTATATATTTATATATATCATGTGTTGGTCCATGAAGTAATTATGAAAAACAAGTATTTATTAATTTAAATAAGCGAAAAATGTAGGTACCGCCGGGAGTCGCACCACGGATCTGTCGATTTACGCTCAACATGCCCTACTACTGGACCACAGTACGCACTCGCTTATTTAAATTAATAAATACTTGGTTATATGTTTTTGATCTGTATGTATATTAATAATAATTTCCCAAAAAAGAGATTCAAATTGTTTCTACGTTTACAAAAATAATATTAACAATTTTTGGAGTTATTTTCTGTAAACTATAAAAGTGATAGTCCAGGATCCCGGGCCCATTTTTACTGTTTATTACTATCAAGCTAATTTTCCGTGAGTAGCTTTATTTGATATGACGACCAATTTTTCCTCTTATCAGGAGTAGCAGGGGTATAATATTTCAATTTGACGATTTTCAAAAATTTATTATTATTGATCTCTTTGATCAAACCATACATTTTGTAGGACAAATATTTTTTTTTTTTCAATATTGTTAATAATCTTCTTAAGATTTAATGAAAAAACCCATAAATAATAATAAATTTTTGAGAATCGTCAAATTGAAATATTATATCCCTGCTACTCATCGTCTCGGATCCTGGACTATGAAAGGGGAAATTTCAATATTTTATCAAGAAGGTGTAAATCTCTATTTCTACATAATTAGTAATCAATAACAGATATTTGAATGATGATGATGACGACGTTTTTTGCTGATGATGGAAGTTTAATCATCGACTCTTTTAAAGAAATTGATATTAAAAAAAAAAACTATTTTTTCTTAAACGTTATTACTTCCTCTTTATTCTTTGAAATGTTTAGATCCAAATTTAAAAAACGAAAATATAATTTCAATTAACTTATGAAAAAAAAGATTTTTTAATATTAGAAGTGAATTTCATTTTTTACTCTTTTTTGAGAGGAATGAATATACATAGGAGCTACTTATAAAGGAGTTGTTAAATTTAAATTTATTGAAGGAAAGAGGAAGAAGAAAAGATATTATTATTTTCTAACAAAATGATAGAAAACGCCATTAAAAAAAAAACTGACATCTTTTTCCACCTACGCCATTAAAAAAGATAAAATAGGAGAGAGAGAAAGAAAGCCTCCTGCATATTGTTTGTTTTGTTTTGTAATACGCAGGCGCATTTGAAAATAATAAATAAATAAATAGAACAAATAAATATTGGCCCTTTGGGGGAGGGGGGTGTTGGTTATTTTTTTCTTCTTGCTTGCTTTTGTCCTGGGAGAGAAATATCACGCAAAAATATACGACACGCACGAATGGGAAAATCGAAAAAAAAAAAATAATAATAAAATGAAAAAATAGAATGCGAATAAAAATGGGGCAGGCGAGTTTTGGAGAGAAAATAAAATAGAAATGACATATTAAAAAAAAAAAGTAGAATTTAAATGAATATTATTATTAGAAAAAAAAAAAAAAATCTGATCTGCTTTTGAGAAAAAAACAAACTGTTGTTACCACAAATGAACACGAGGACTTAGACATGTCTAGCAGATATTCCATTAAAAAAGATAAATTAATTTTACCAATTCAAGATTCATTAAAATGTTAATTTATTACCAACTAATTTCCTTATAACCAAGAATTGAGAGAAAAATTACAAAAAATTGGTAAATTTGGTTAAAAAGAGTATCGCCTGCCACGAAGAGAATTTAACCACATATACTTGGCTGTTGAGCTGGTTGCATAATTTGTTTGATTTTCTAATACTTTGAGTCGGAGATGCAAGTGGCTTGGCTTTTAATAACAAATAAGTCTAAGCTTGGCCTTGAGGTAAAGCATTAGCCTCTTGTGCAGGGAGGGGGTCGAGGGTTCTCTTCCCGTTCCAAACGAAAAAAATTGTATGAAATGAATTGAAAAATTGAGTCTAGATGATTTATAATATTTTTTTTTTTTTTTGGAATGGGTGCATAAGATCCGAAGACCTATAATGACAATTGGTTATATGCAGCCAGGAAGAATATAGTTAAAAAATAAATAAATAAATAAGATAGACTCAGGGAGCTTGTTCCTATCACGGGAGGTCATGGGGACAAAGGAAGATTGGAATTGATTAGTTCTGTTAGTTGTGATCTGAACAGCATAGGGATGCTGGGACGATGCCTCCCTTGTGTTCCCTGTAGATGTTGCATTGGGTGGGATAATTGATTTTAATTCGGAAGAGTATTGACCATGGTAATACCTATAGAAGAGAGAGTGTGATGACAAGCTTCTTCTATGATCTAGTGACTGTAGGGATGCAGTAAGGATGACCTGTATGGATATAATAAATACAAGGAAGGAAGCAGGAGCAGTCAAAAATTAAAGCCTCCGATTTTATTACAATTAATGGGACGTTTCGAGAAAACTTTATTTCCTCATTATCAGTCTTTCAAATTGTATCTGTCCTGGAGTTGTTAAAAGGGCACAATACATTTATTATGTATTTTCTTTATGCATTCTCACTAAACAAGTCAATGAATAACACACCCATAAAAAAATAGGCTACATAATAAATGTATTGTGCCCTTTTAACTCCAAGATAGATACAATTTGAAAGACTGATGATGAGGAAATAAAGTTTTCTCGAAACGTCTCATTAATTGTAATAAAACCGGAGGCTTTAATTTTTGGCTGCTCCTGCTTCCTTTTTTTGTATGTAATTTAACAGTCACGTACTTCATTGGGATATAATAAATAATATATACTATAATAATTAAGGATAGCTTATTAAAGTGGTGGTTGATGGTCTTGCACTTCAAACTTCCGTCAATGTGAGTAGGGATGATAATCGATAAATGCTTTCTTGGATTCAGTAGGTAGGAAAGATCTATGTCAGGGTCCCTTCATGGTCTTCAATTTCCCGGAGCCAGAGAACATTTGGCCTACCAATAAATAAATACAAAAACTTGTGAGAATTTTACTGTTTATATAAATATAATCTTATAAAAAGAGCTTTGGCTAGATGATGTAAATAAATATTCTGTTCTCTTCTGCTGGACTTTGCAGGGTTATAGCTGAGAGAAGATATTTTCGAATTCAAAGACCGGACAGACTAGATTGTTTTTTTTTTTATTTATATTCCAAACAATTAAATCATTTAATTACGTCATTACTCCCTTTCTTCTATTATTTTGAGTTAAAGTTTAATTATTCCTCGAGAAATGAAATAATTTCTATGGAGAGAGAGAGAGAAACATAAAAAAAAATTATACGATCTCAATTTTAAATGAAAAACAAAAAAAAAAAAAGGAATTCAAAAATTGAAGGCAAAAGAGAAGGAAATAAAGAAAGAGAGAGAAACTAAATAAAGTTAATTACCCTATTATGTACATGCAGAGAGTAATTCATCGTATGGTCTGACTTAATTAAAATTACCCCCTCTCTTTTATTTTTTCTTTATATTTTATTTTTGAGATTAAATAATAAAAAAAAGTATTACTTCTAATGTATTATAATAATATGAATGTGACGATATCTCAAACATTTTTTGTTTTTTTATAGGGCATTTCTAATAACTGGTCAAATTTTCTATTAATCTAATCTAATTATATTAAACGAGCAATGTACGTTTATTTGTTTGTTTGTTTATATATATGCATATCAGTTCTCGAAAACGGCTCTAACGATTTTTTTCAAATTTTAAATATATACTATTTGTGGTCCCAAAATGAAATTGTGCTAGGTCTCATGTTTGGGAAAATTCGGGTACTAGTACACTGTAAAAAAATTTCGATGATTTTACAATTTTTTGTTGTAAGCAAATTTCCAAGACCAATAGATACTAAATTTACTATACAGTTGAATTATATTTTTACAAAACTCTTTGCAAAAATCGTTTACAAATGTGTGGTAATTTTACTAATATTTAGCAATTTTCGAGTCCAAATGTGTGGTAATTTTACCAATATTTAGCAATTTTCGAGTCCAAATGTCTGGTAATTTTACCAATATTTAGCAATTTTGGAGTCCAAATGTGTGGTAATTTTTGAACAAATATTCGGTTTCGGTTGGTTTCGGAGTTTCCCAAATATGGTGGGGTGGTGGTCGGTGGGTGTCGTGGGTTTGGGGGGTTGTCTCCCTGGGTTGGGGGGTTGGTTTTTAGGAATAAGTGGTTCGGTGTTTGGGAATAGGTTGAGGAATATCGGTTTCGGTTCGTTTCGGCTGAAAATTTGTCGGTCGGCCCTGGTAATTTTACAAATATTTAGCAATTTTACAATCCAAATGTTTGTAATTTTACTAATATTTAGAAAAAAAAAATTTACGACTGGACCCATAGGTTATTGACCTTTAGGGGACGTCTCTACCTGAATGAAGTGAAGTAAATATTTTTATTTAATGAAAAATTCCTCCAGGATTTGAACACTGAACTTTTTTGTAGAAGTCTTGCTGCCTAGTCCATTTGACCATCGCATCACCTGTTAACTAATGATCTATCTCTGCTATTTGGCATTCAAGTATGACCTCATTGTCAACTATTTTTACTAAATAATAAAATAAAAAATAAACTTAAAGTTATCATAATATTATTATTTTTTGTATAATTATAACTTAAATAAATCCTTATAGTTCCAAAAATGTCTTTATTAAGAAAGCTAAAAAGCAGTCGAAACAAAGTCGGCCATGTTGGCCGTCGAAGACAGCCTTAAAGGAAAATTACAATACCCTTGTATTGTAAAATTAGAAACCTTTTTGTAAAATTACAAACCGTGTTCTAAAATTACAATGCCGTTGTATTGTAAAATTAGAAATCGTATGGTAAAATTACAATATTTACTCTAATTTTCCAAGAGAATTGTAATTTTAAAATGTTTTTTGGTTGTAAAAATTTTTTGAATGCATAGATTTGTAAATTTAGTATACAAATGTATGGTAGTTATCATTTACAAGGAAAATTTGTAAATTTACTATACTAAAACATACTAAAATTAAATTTTTTTTTACAGTGTACTTTACTGGTGTACTTTTTTAGTTTTTTCTAATTTTCTCGAAATTTCCTTTAAAGATTTCTTTCAAATTTTAAATATTTGCTATTTCCGTGATAGAAAACAACATGCGCTAGGTTTCATCTTCAGGAAACATCGAGTACTAGTACTTTACTGGTGTACTTTTTTAGTTTTTTCAAATTTTCTCGAAATTCCCTTTAAAGATTTCTTTCAAGTTTTAAATAGTTACTAGTTGCGGTATAGAAAACAAATTGCGCTAGGTCTCATCTTCGGGAAACCTCGAGTAATAGTACTTTACTGGGGTACTTTTTTAGTTTTTCCAGTTTTCTCGAAATTCCCTTTAAAGATTTCTTTCAAATTTTAAATAGTTCCTAGTTCCCGTATAAAAAAAAAAAAAAACAAATTGCGCTAGGTCTCGTCTTCGGGAAACATCGAGTACTAGTACTTTACTGGTGTACTTTTTTTAGTTTTTTTCCAATTTTCGTTATAAAGATTTTATACTGTTCAAAGCCTAGTGGGCTTGCTTCCTGGTTAAACCCTCCCTCTCTTTACCCTGGACCAACAGATTTAACTCTCCACGAATATTAAATTTTAATTAATGTGCAATTTTGTAAATTTAATTTTTTATTTCAATAATTACAATGTATTTAATTTAATAATGTCAAAAAGGCCAATTAGTAGAAAAATACCTATTATTTAAATTATATTATTAAAATACTAATTGCTGATTATTATTAATTAATTTTATTGAAAATAATAATTTTTAATTGTCTCCAGGTTTACGCATTTCCTGGGCAACTCTCTTACGTACATCTCATGATTAAAGTTTTCTTCTGAGGCACTGTCTCCTCTAAGTATCCACCCAGTAATGTTGCTATTCCTCAAAACTCTCCCTGGACTGTTATTTCTTATTTTGGTGTTTTTATTTATGTTTCCATTGAGGAGCAAGTTGTCTCGTTAAAATTTCTTTCAAATTTTAAATATTTTCTGATGTACTTTTTCAGTTTTTTACAATTTTATAAAAAAAAGACCGAGCTCCGGCTCGGTCACCCCGGAACTCTTTGTTAAGTGTTGTTTTTAACTAAACTTTATTTTAAATATTGGGAGGGAGGGAGTTTATGATAGTTGTTTGAGGGGGAACTTTATTTTAAATATTTTTATTATTATTGAAATTAATTAAATAAAGAAATCTGGTGTGACTGGCGCACAGCACACAACTTTCTCTTACCTTCGGTAATCGAAAGTTGTGTACTGTGCTTGTCACACCAGATTTTTTGTGTCGACATGTATTTAGTTCCCGGCAGTAGAGAATATTTGAATTCAGATGTAAAATTTATAAGTATAGGGATCGTGCGTGAAACATAGAGGCAGCACTATAGCCTAAGTAAGCGCTGTCTAGTGTTCTTTTGACAAACTTTGTGGAATGTAAACATTCATTGCAAACAACATAAAATATTTTAAAAAATGGAAAAAATAATAAAATACTGATTTCAACTAGTTGTCAGTAATATTATACGCGGCCACAATGATGAAAAAGAGAAAAAAATATTCAACTCAAATCATGTCTATGCGGTAGTTGAAAAAACAAATTCTTTTGAAAGTGTCATAAGCGTCAAAGTCACATTTAAATCCAAATCATTCGTTTTATATTCAAGTTCTCATCAATATGAGGAAATAATGAATTTGGAACTTTAGATAAAATTTTAAAGTTCTTAATTCGTTCAATATGTATCCTTACAGAAGCAATGTTGCAGGTTATGTTTCATCTACTTCTTCCGGGGTGAATTGGTCTTTGTGACCAAAAAGAGGATTTATTAGTACTTATTAGTTTATTATTTATTAGTACTAGCAGCTTTAGTAATTCACGAATTTTTAATAGCCGGATACCTCACAAGGATTGTATATTTTTTTAAAATATTTTTCGCTTCCAGGAAAAATCGAGGGAATATAAGACGGATGTTCCGATTTTTCTTCCCGTCCCAAGCGAGAAAAATTTATTTCATTTAAATTCACTATAAATCTTTTGAAATCAATATGGATGGAGTCTAAATGGTCTTAGATGCCGAAAAAGCCCTTAAATAAAAAAAAAAATATATGAATTTGGCTATTTGGTGAAGTAGTCTACTTTGCAGAAATCAAATCGAAATTTTAGACTTGCATTATAATTGTATAATAAATTATAGAAGTACTATAGACATGGGTGTAGGCAGACATCTTGTTAGGGGTGCAACCATCCGTTAGGACGAGAAGGTTGGGTTTGCAATTAAAATAAACATAGATTATTAATTATTTATTAAATATAATTATCATTAATTATTTTCCTTATATAAGCTCGTTTAAAAAAAATCACAATGGGAAAAGTATATATTTGTTTTTAATAGATGAAAAATTTTCAGGGCAACCCAGGGGGGACATTGCCCCCTGCCCCTCTCTGGCTACGCCCATGACTATAGATAAAACACCTAGCATATAATTAAAAACAGCCTCTCAGCAGTGTGGAAAATGAAATTAAAAATGCTTCGTTGGAAAATCCGCTAAAAAGATTTTATTTTTATTCTTTTATTTTCTCTCTCTCTCTCTCTCTTTTTATCCTATGAATCAAACTTTTCGCAACCATGTTTGTGTGCAAGGCAAAGTTTATCCTTCTGTCTGTCTGCCCCTTTCAAAGAGAGAGAAAGAAGTACCATTCGGTGCGATCCCGAACGTCGCTGGCCCTGGCCGGAACGATTTGTCAAACTTTATTTGCTTGCGCTCTTCTTTGCATTGCGTGTTTATAAAAAGAAAACAAGCCATATTATAAAGATAAGTTGAATAGCGAGTGAGGAATCTTTTTTTTTATTTTGGTATTTTGATATTACAGGTGTAGAATGAGAGAGAGAGTCATTCACTAAGTTTTAATTCGCCGTTCTTTCTTCAATTAATTTAAATTTAGGCTTTTTATTTATTTTTTTTTTTCATCCTAGAATAAAAATAATTTAAAAAAATTTTGCACTTGCATTATAATAAAAAAGAAAACACTTGGGGTCGTAGGACCCCCGCCAGGAACGAAGTTCCTCACGCCTTTTCTTTAACTCAGAATATAATTTAATATGAATATTATTTAGGGGCAATCGAAAGTTGTGTGTGTTAGATTTTGTGTCGCTGTATTTGTCCGGAGTAGGGAATATTTGAATTCGGATGTAAAATTTATAAGTATGGGAAAATATTTATATTTTGTTACATGGAACATTTCTCCTATCTTTCCTATGAAGCACAAGAGTAAAGTGTGTTCAAACAATTTTGAGGGCAAAACGAGAATATACATTTGAAAGAGCATCTAAACAATAATTGATTTTTGAATTTTAATCAAAATCGTTAGAGCGATTTTTGAGAAAATCGAAAAAAACTGAAAAAGTACATCAGTAAAGTACTAGTACTCTTTGGCCGATTTTGATTAAAAGTTATTTTTCCGGTCCCGGGGGGTGTTTAACTTAAATATAAAATTTTAACCTCGTAGCTCAATTCCTTCATGCTTAAAATTGAACACAACACACACACCCACCCACCACCCCCCCCACCCACAGACAGACCATGTCGCAAAACCACTTTTTGGATTCAGGGGACCTCAAAACGTGAAGATCCATCAAAATCTCGACATCGAATTTTTGACATGAATCAATATTTTTCTATATATATTATATATAATAGGAGAAATAAAAAGAAAAAAATTATTTATAGCATGTGAGCGGCTCGAACCAATCTCTAGAGCCGGCCTTCCCCCCCGGTAGGCGTGGCCTCGCCAAGGCTAGCTAGCCTCGCCTTCCTCCGCCGGCGCTCGAGCTCTATAACGCTTTTTTGTTACGTTACGTTACGTGACGAGTTCTGCCAATTCACCCTAGTGTTAGCCGCGTAAAAGATCTTCGTTCAAATATTATTAATTGAGGCCTAATTAAAAGGGGAGAACCCATCTGACTTACCCATCCAGAGGATGAGCGCTGCCTGACTTTGGGTCGTCTACGGAGAGCCAAAGGACTTCACGTTTTAGAAAATAAATAATTATCTAAAAATCAACATTTTGAACAAGTCGATCTATTGTTTTTAATTTTTCATAAATATATAATGTTTCAATTAGATCCTATAGTTAATAGTTTAAATTTAATTAATGGACCACAATACGTAATTGAAAAAAACACTAAAATACGCTAACGAATTAATGTAGACAAAATTTTAGAAAACCCATCTCTTTCGAATTTTAAAACTTATTGAACAGGTTGTTTATGTGTTTACCCCCAACATTAAATAAAGACTAGGATTAGATGTCTTCATCTGCAAATATCCATTCGAATAAGGACCAAAAAAAAGTAGTTAATCTATCTGGCGCTTATCTTATTAGCATAAACAAGAGCGGAAGCGGACCCAATTACGATTAGTATCAGAGAGGGAGGATGATAGGACAGCAACTCTGAGTTCACACTTTGCCGTTGGAAAATCAAACAAAACTTAAATTAATTATTGCACACAGAGGTTTAATTATGAAAACGAGATTGTGTCTCATTTCTCAAAATCAACTTGAGGGAATTTAATTTTGCTCACAAGAGTTTTTTTTTTTATTCATATTAGAGAAATCCGCAATGCACTTGCCCCGTTTATCAATTTACCTTACTCCAAAGTCCTCTAAATAAATAATTAAATGCAAGTTCGTTGAAACCCCGGCTGATTGGTGACCCAGAGGAATCAGCGTGTAGCTACCCAAATCAAAATTTAGCTACTACTTGTATCTTTCAGACCCGAAATAGTTCCGATTTAGTCCGACATTGAACCCTGAGATCATATTATTTACTGTGATTTTAATCAAAATCGATTTTGAGAAAATGGAAAAAAAAACTGAAAAAGTACATCAGTAAAGTACTAGTACTCTTTAGCCGATTTTGTTTAAAAGCTTATTTTCACGCTCCAGGGAGGTGTTTAACTTAATTATAAAATTTCAGCGTCTTAGCTCAATTCCTTCATGCTTAAAATTGAACACAGACAGACACACACATACACACAAAGATAGACCATGTCGCGAAAACCACTTTTTTGGATTCAGGGGACCTCAAAACGTGTATATCCATCAAAATCTCGACATCGAATTTTTGACATGAAACCAATACTTTCTCTATATATAGGCCTATGTATATTAACATATTCATAGAGGTAAGAGAAAGTAAAAATAATTAAATGATGCTTGAAAGTACAATGAGAAACTACGAATGAAAAAATTTTCCAAACGTTTATATGACTAAACATCAGTAATTCACCTCAGATAAAATTAATTTACTTATACTGGTATTTTAAATAAAAAAATGTAAGTAAGAGTCTAAATTAAATAAAAATTGGAGTTAATAATTTTATTCTCCATCCTATATTATATTATTTGCAAAATTAGCTTTTTTTTTTTTGTTAATTCCAAGATTTTTTTATTGATGTAAAAAAAAAAAACCAGGTGTAGAATTTATAACACGTAGGCTCTCTTTAATAATAATAATTCATCTTTTTGATGATGAAGGAATTTTTTTATGATAGTAAGGGAGGAGTTAAAGTTGATTAGAAGGATGTAAAACGGCAGGTGGCAAAAGCTTTTTTTTAATCCCCTCCCTTCTCCTCTCCCTCTCTCTCTCTGTAAACAAAATTTGACAGGGAATTTAATTAAAATTCATTCATTTTCAATATAAATATTCTTTTTTTTTTAAATCGTAAAGCTCTTTATTTGTTCTATGTCTAACTGAGTGGGGGAAGGAATGAGGTTTAAAGGCGTTTAATTTTTGTACCCTTTATATTGTTAAATGAAAAAAAAACATGGATGAAAATAAAATATTTCAAAAATTAACAGCTACAGAGGGGTGTTATTAGATTGTTTTCGAAAGTAAGATTTTGGATGGCTACTCATTTCGACACAAGTTCCATCATCATTAATTAACTCAAAATATAAACTTAAGAATTTAAATATTAGTAAAAGAATTAGATTTTCGGTTTAACTGTGGTTTATTTGTAAAAATTACAACGTTTCGGCCACTCATTCTGTGGCCTTCTTCAGGTACAATTCAGCTAAGATTACAAAGGTTGTTACATCTGTGACAATCTCAATTGAAATTTTCAAATTTTAAAAATCCTCTTACTACTTAACCATATTTTATTTATATTATTATAATCAATCTTTTATATTTATTTTCTCTTCGTTTTATTAATAGATAAGTAGTTTATATAGATTTTTTTTTTTATTATTAATATTATTTTTCCCCCATTTTTTTCTTTTTTTGATAGCCTAAACGTGACCGACGACATGCAAAAAGATTATCCAAAAATTATGACCGGATTACTTTTTAAGTTAATTCCGTGACGATATTTCTTCCCTCATTCATTATATCTCTCTCTCTCTCTCTTTCTCTCTTTCCACCTATTTTCAATTTTTCCCTCGTCGTAGTCCTTTTTCTCTTCTCTGTCGATTTATGAGAGCAATACTCTGCTTTAAAGAATTTTTTATAGTGTTTTTTTACCCCTCTAGCCCATCCTACATCATTGCTTAAAAAGAGGTGCGTACCAAAAAAATAAAAAAATCTTCTATATAATGGAAATTTATTACCGAAATAAAAACGAATCCTTTGAGATGAAATTATATATAGAGAGAGATATAATTTTTGACTCAATTAATAGAATATGATTTCTTAAGAAGATATACGAGACAAGATATGGGAGTTAGATTAATATATGATTTATTTAGGAGCATCAGAAAAGAATATAAAAAGGGTGAGTGGGTGAGTAGGACAAAAAATTTTTTTAAATATTTTTTGTTAAAATGATTGACATTAAAGAACCTTATATTTTTATTAAAATAGGCAAATTACTAGATAATGCATTCATAGCCCTTGACCTATGGCTCAGAGGTAGAGGGCGACAAAAATTTATTTAAATGGATTCTTCTAAAGCAATTGAAATATATTATATTAGAAACTGGGTCTATAGAGCCTTCGATGCCGAAAAAGACCTTAAATGAAATTTTAAAAAATCTGGTGTAACTGTCGCACAGCACACAACTTTCTCTTACCTTCGGTAATCGAAAGTTGTGTACTGTGCTTGTCACACCAGATTTTTTGTGTCGACATGTATTTAGTTCCCGGCAGTAGGGAATATTTGAATTCAGATGTAAAATTTATAAGTATGGGAAAATATTTATATTTTGTTACCATGGCAACCATTTCTCCTATCTTTTCTATGGAGTGCAAGAGTAAAGTGGTCTTCAAACAATTTTGAGGGCAAAACGAGAATATACATTTGAAAGAGCATCTAAAAAATAATTGATTTTTGAATTTTAATCAAAATCGTTAGAGCGAATTTTGAGAAAATCGAAAAAAACTGAAAAAGTACATCAGTAAAGTACTAGTACTCTTTGGCCGATTTTGATTAAAAGCTTATTTTTCCGGTCCCGGGGGGTGTTTAACTTATATATAAAATTTCAGCCTCATAGCTCAATTCCTTCATGCTTAAAAGTGAACACAGACACACACACACACACACCCACCCACACACCCACCCACCCACAGACAGACCATGTCGCGAAAACCACTTTTTTGGATTCAGGGGACCTCAAAACGTGAAGATCCATCAAAATCTCGACATCGAATTTTTGACATGAAACCAATACTTTCTCTCTATATATATATTACATATATACATAGGTAAGAGAAAGTAAAAAAATGCACTCATATGTTATCATTAGAATGATTTTTTTTTAAGTCACTTCTGATACTGTAAGTGCCGAAATGCTCACTAACAAGTATTAAAAATGCTAATTTTTAATAAATTTTTGAATTTGATTATTTTAAAACAAAAGTTATAATTTTAAGAAGCCAGATATAGGATCTCAAACTAAAATATAAGCTACCTAACTAAACTTATTAACCTGGAACCTGCCATTCGTCGAGAGAGGGTTATAGTTTTAATAAACACTACTTTAAATATCAAATTTATAATTTATTTTTACTTTCTCTTACCTCTATATATGTTAATATATATATATAGAGAAAGTATTGGATTTATGTCAAAAATTCGATGTCAAGATTTTGATGGACAAGTGGTTTTCGCGACATGGTCTGTCTGTGAACAAAATATCTCAAGAACGAAAAGAGTTAGGAGGTTGAAATTTTATATTTAAGATAGGCACCCCCTGGGACGTGACACGAAGCTTCTGAACGAAATCGCGCAAAAAGTACTAGTACTTTACTGATGCACTTTTTCAGTTTTTTTTTTCGATTTTCTCAAAATTCGCTCCAACGATTTTGATTAAAATTCAAAAATCAATTATTTTTAAATGCTCTTTAAAATGTATATTCTCATTTTGCCACAGAACACAATTTTCTCTTGCTGAAGGTTAAGAGAAAGTTGTGTGCTGTGCGACTAATCACACCAGATTTTTTTACCTAAGCATTTATCAAGACAAAAATGAGTAATTTTTACTTTCTCTTACAGTTTAAATTCATTTATCATCATATTATTTTCTTAAACAGAATACGTCGTAGAATTTAATGCCAATTATGTATAATCATAGAGACTTAACTCTCTCCCACTAGAATTGTTCACTGAAGATGGGTGAATAAATTTTACCCGAAACGTCTGGACATTCAAAGGGAATCGAGAGTGTTTTATTTTTGGCTGCCTGCATTTTAACATCCTTCCTCAGTATATTTCCAGCCATTAAATATCATTAGAAATTGTTTCCTTTAAGAAAAACTACCAAACGAGAGAGTTTGGCCATATTAATTTATTGTGTGGTTTATATAAATTATAATAAAGTTTTCAAATGTTTTCTATTTGAAACATATATTATTTAAAAAAACGGTCTTACTAACTGTTCAATAAGCTAGCCTAGCTTTTTAAAGAAAAATAAAGAGAGAGAGAGAGAGAAAAAAAAGGAAATTTAAACTTGCTCGAAGATTGCACTTTTTACTTGTTTATTCTTTGAACACAATAAGAATTCATAACTTTTCTTTTTGAAACTTATTTGGATCAATTAGAATAATGCTTAAAGTTTGTTTAATATTCACCATCACCAATTCGCTCTCTCTCTTTCTGTCTACTTTCTTATTCTAAAATTTTATTATTATTATTATTATTATTATTTTTTTTTTTTTTAAACATTCACACTTTTTCTCATTCACACTCACACTCACACACACATTCACACTGTCTTTTCGGCAACTCAGGCCATATAAGACATTTACGATAACCGTTATTTATGAATTTATATATATTAGGGTCCAGGCATTTTTATTTAAGCCATCTGGTATCCAGATGGCTTAAATAAAATCATCGGACTGCCTGGGGTCCGAACCCGCGACGTTTGGTATATGAGGTTAGCACGCTAACCTCTACACCACGCCCCGTGGGCATTATTATTATTATTATTATTTGTAGTGAGAGAAAGAGACAGAGAGAGAGAAAATAAAAGATTTACAAATTTACCTGAATGGAATGAGAGAAAAAGAATAAATTTTTTGGAGTGAATTTTGAGAAACTCGAAAAAAACTGAAAAAGTGCATCAGTAAAGAACAAGTACTCTTTATAATTATTCACTTTAACAAAAATGAACGGGAGAAGAGAGAGTGAGTTCCGGCATCTAAACATGTATTGAATCTGATAATAATATTTAAAAGCCTAGGACAGACTCGATCTCATTCAATTTTAACTCTAAAATTAATTAAGTATCTATCTATATCATAAGGTTGAAATTTTATATTAAAGTTTTGTACCCTCCTGGAAAGTGAAAATAAGCTTTTAAACAAAGCTTTGGCCAAAGAGTACTAACATTTTACTGATATGTTTCAGTTTTTTTCAATTTTCTCAAAATTCGCTCCAAAGATTTTGATTAAAATTCAAAAATCAATTATTTTTTAGATGCTCTTTAAAATGTATATTCTCATTTTGCAATTGAAATCTTTTCGCCACAAAAAATCTGGTGTGGCACAGTACACAATTTTATTTTACTAAAGGTAAGAGCAAGTTGTGAGCTGTGAGACCAGTACCACTAGATTTTTAATCCTTAATTCACCCCTGTTTAAAAAAAAAATGTATAGATGTTATAATGATTGAATTAAAAATTTTCTATTAATAACCAAGTGAAATATTATTTTAATAACCCCCATCTTTTTCTCAACTAATGCCTATAGACATTAATAAATTCTTTAAATAAAGAATCAGAGAAAACGAATCGAGTGGGGGGAGAAGAGACTGAGGGAGACCAGTCCCGAAAGGGACTGATTTTTAGGGAGTAGAGAGGTGAAGGGCCTCTCACTCCCAAAATTGGAACCGGGTTGTTGGCTCTCGAACTAGATACCGGTATTGGGGTTGGTGCGTGCCTCCGTGCACGATGCACCAGGAGTAAATAAACGGGGAATGATTTTTTTGTAGGCTATTGAGGGTTTTTATGCCATAATTTAGGCTTTTCCCTCAAATAAAAAAAATAAAAAAAATAAATAAATAAATAAATAAAGAATCAATTTAATATATGAAAAAGATAAATATAATAAGAAAAATTGTTTGTTTGTTTTTTTCTAAAAAAGAGATTATTAAATACCTTTAATAAATCGCTCAATATGGAATGAGTTGAGTGACTATATGTATTCGGTGTGATTTACACTATTTAATTATTCACTTTAACAAAAATAAACGGGAGAAGAGAGCGAAAGTACTGGCATTTAGACATGTATTGAATCTGATAACAATATTTAAAAGCTTAGGAAAGACTCGATCTTATTCAATTGTAACTCTTAAATTAATTAATTATCTATATCATAAGCGATCCTAGAGATTGGAAGCGGAATATATAATGAGTGAATGATGATTACCTTGTGGTGGTTGTTTTCGAGAGAGTTTTAACGGAGAGAGAGAAAATTCGGTGTTTGTGCTGCAGCGTCGCCAGTGGGCTGAAATCGAAAAAAAGGCATAATTATCTTTTTTTGGGCGGATTTTTACAAAATTAAAACTATACATACATAATCATATGTTCTTCTATACCCTTCAATATTTTCATATTTTACCAAAAGGGGTTGAAATTACCCCTTGACAAAGTTGAAAAAAAATTATGATGTGTGAAATATAAAGAAAAACATATGTCAAAAAATCAAAAAAAATATGCGCTTTACAAAAATGACATTTATTTTTACAAAAAACATACATGGGGTGAACTACCCCTTATGAAGGGAGCAAAAAAAATTTTTTTTTGATAATTACAACAATACGTCTTTTTATACATTTTAATGGGTGCTGATTCCAAAGATGTCATCTATTTTTACTAAAAACATACATGGGGTGAACTACCCCTTACTCAAGGTGTTAAAAAAATTTTGCTTTGATAATTACAAGCAATATGTCTTTATATACATTTTAAAGGTCACTCGTTATAAAAATGTCATTTATTTTTACAAAATATATAGATGGGGTGAACTACTCCTTACTGAAGGAAACAAAAATTTTTTTTTTTGGTAATTACAAGCAATATGTCTTTATATAATTTTAATGGATACTGATTCAAAGATGTCATCTATTTAAAAAAAATGCATGGGAGGTGAACTACCCCTTACTCAAAGGGTCAAAAAAATTTTTTTTTATATAAGAATACGTCTTTATATACATTTTAATGGATTGCTGATTAAAAGATGACTATTTTCTCTTCCCTCAATATTGGGGGAGGGGGGGCTCGAGCCCTTGGGCCCCTTGGAGTCGGCTTCTATGTCTCTGTCATTATACTTAAATAAAAATTATTTGCTAAAAAATAAATTACTATATTCTACCCACTAACTTCTGTTTTATGTTCCTGTTTACCACTGTCTCTCGCTGATTGGCCAGAGACAGAGGAAGTGGAGTCAGTGAGGGAAATTTAAAACCCTAAAATGTTTGCGCCGAAGGCAGCAATTTTCAAAATTTCCAAACAGTGAGCAAGAATAAATTTGATGCATTTGCTCTGAAGGCATGTAAGTGGGGTCCAGGGGGCCTTTATCCTTGTATACAAAAATAATATAGTTATTTCAATAATATTAATAAGAATATGATAAAGAAAAATGAAATTTTCAAATACTTGAATACTCCCTTTTAATAGATTATTTTCAAAAGAGTACAAAATATGAGCCCCCACCATCAAATTTTATGGTCATTCTAATAATAGCCAGGTTTTATTTTGTCCATCAGCCCTTTGTCACATTTCAATATTATCAGTAAAGCGAGAGAAGTTCATATGGTTTTGACGGAAATCCTTGTTTTTCTGCCGATTTAATTATAAAAAAATTAATAAAAATTTTCGGGCAAAATCGAGCAAAAAGTTTCGATGCAATTATGTTCTACATGTATTCTAGTTTCAGAATCTATTTGAGTTTGTTAGAAGGCAAGAGGAAGACTCGATCTTATTCAATTGTAACTCTTAAATTAATTAATTATCTATGATCATAAAAGATTCTAGAGATTGGAAGCGGAATATATAATGAGTGAATGATGATTAATATATTAAAAAAAAAATAAATTAAGAAAAAAATTTTATTTACCTTGTGGTGGTTGTTTTCGAGAGAGTTTTAACGGAGAGAGAGAAATTAGGCCGGTGTTCGTGTTGCAGCGTCGCCCTTGCTTGCCTATCTACTATCTGCAGGCTGCTGACTCAGGCGGCGACGGTCGCCGCGCTGGCTGGAGTGGGGGAAGCCAGCGAGCACCGCCAACAATGCTCTGCCAATAATACAAGAAATAAAATTAAATTAGACGATTTTCAATGTTAATGACTTTTTTGGGAATTATTGCTTCCGTATGTAGGCCTAATGAAATTGAAAAACTCCATTCTATTCTATTCTATTCTTATTATTAGGTATCGCATCTCTATTTATTTCAATTGAATGGTAGCTACTCATAATTTTTTAAATCTAACTAATTTGTTGATGAAAATTAAAGAAGAAAATACATCTTGAGTTGATTTGTTAATATATTTATATCATAATCATGACAAACGATTCTGAACGAGAATTTTATTCATGGAAGTTTTTTTAACAAATAAAGAATTTTACGACAGCTCGGAAGATTGTTCAATAGGGAAACGAATTAATTTTCACCTTTTCCAAAGAAATTTGTTATATGAATTAAAATTTTGATCGTGAGTTAGACTTCGTAGAGTGTGCACGCTTTGGGCGCTTCTATCCTGTGTGACCTGTGATCAGCTAAGCTCTTTATTTTTATTTATTTTTATTTTTTTATTAATGTGTATGGACAGATAGCCACACACGCTATCAGTTTCTTTATCTGTTTTGGTTTCACCCCTAATTTAATTCATACTTCATTAAGAATATTTGACTTTATTTTTATCTAGTTTATGATATTATTTACATTTGAAATAAAATCAGTTTTAATGTCTTATTTTTTGAAAATAAATGGTATTAAAAAATATATCATTATTGAATTCACTCTAACCTAAGATTTGAAACTTCTTGCTTTGACCTTCATAAGAAAACGACATAAAATTGCGATATAAAAGGATAACTGTATCTACTTCGATTTTATAATTATATTGAAACGCAATAAATAATTGAGTGATATTTACCTGTTGGTGATGAATTCGAGAGAATTCCAAAGAGAGGAGAGAGAAGCCTTGGCGTTTGAGCTAGCTGCAGCATCACGACGCGTCGCCTGCCTGGAGACTGACTGACGGCTCCTGCCTGAGGCGGCGACGGTCGCCGCACTGGCTGGAGTGGGGAGAGGCGCCAACAATGTTCTATTAATAGAACACAAGCAATAAAACTAAATTAATTAATTTTAAAGATTATCTTTTAAAGAAAAATAAATTATTTTTATTTTATGCGAATTATCCCTTGCAAAAAGACAGAAAAATCTGGTGTGACTGGTCGCACAACACAAAACTTACTCTTCTCTAAATAATTAAAAGTTGTGTTATGTGCTTGTGACCCCAGATTTTTTGTGTCGAGATATGATTAGTTTCCGCCAGGGCCGCAGACAGACTTGACGGGCCCCGGGGCTACTTACTAATACGGGCCCTCCCCCCAAAAAAAAAAAACAAAGTTTTTTTTTTAGTATATAAAAGACTATTGTGGCCTTCATGCCAAAAATTTTTTCACAGTTTTTGACACAGCTTTTGAAATAGCTTACAATATTTATTTAAATAAAGTTATTTAAAATTTTTTCAAAGTTTCCTAAACAAAGATTTACAATAATTTATCGAGGATATATCCGGACAGAGGATTTCCAGGGGAATCTGTGAGTATGGAAAATTTTTTGAAAATTAGCCACTGAAATCTGCGTTTTTAGCTATCCAGAGTCGTGAAAAGATCAAACTTGATTTGAGCTTAAAGGGCCCGGGCCCCTTGAGGAAAAAAATTTCAAGAAAATGATTTATTTTAATTGAAATTTTAAGAATTGAAATTTTAAGATTAAAGGGGCCCGGGCCCCTGAGGAAAAGTATTTCAAGAAAATGATTTTCTTGATTGAAATTTTTGGGGGCGAAAAATTTATGCTTAAAGGGCCCGGGCCCTGAGGAAAAAAATTTCAAGAAAATGATTTTCTTTGATTGAAATTTTTTTTAAGAAAAATTTAAGCTAAAGGGCCCGGGCCCCTGAGGAAAAGAATTTCAAGAAAATGATTTTTTTAATTGAAATTTTAAGAAAAATTTAAGCTAAAGAGCCCGGGCCCTCGGAGGAAAAAAATTTCAAAGAAAGATTTTTTTTTAATTGAAATTTTAAGAAAAATTTAAGCTTAAAGAGCCCAAGCCCTCTGAGGAAAAAAATTTCAAGAAAGTGATTTTTTTAATTGAAATTTTAAGAAAATTTAAAGCTTAAAAGAGCCCGGGCCCTCTGAGGAAAAAAAAATTTCAAGAAAGTGATTTTTACTTTCTCTTACCTATGTATATATGTAATATATATATAGAGAGAAAGTATTGGATTCATGTCAAAAATTCGATGTCGAGATTTTGATGGATCTTCACGTTTTGAGGTCCCCTGAATCCAAAAAAGTGGTTTTCGCGACATGGTCTGTCTGTGGGTGGGGTGGGTGGGTGGGTGGGTGGGTGGGTGGGTGGGTGGGTGGGTGTGTGTTCAATTTTAAGGATGAAGGAATTGAGCTACGAGGTTGAAATTTTATATTTAAGTTAAACACCCCCCGGGACCGGAAAAATAAGCTTTTAATCAAAATCGGCCAAAGAGTACTAGTACTTTACTGATGTACTTTTTCAATTTTTTTCGATTTTCTCAAAATTTGCTCCAACGATTTTTTTTTAAAATTCAAAAATCAATTATTTTTTAGATGCTCTTAAAAATGTATATTCCCTCATTTTGCGATTGAAATCTTCTGAAGACCACTTTACTCTTGTGTTTCATAGGAAAGATAGGAAAAATGGTTGCCATGGTAACAAAATATAAATACCTGGTATTTTCCCATACTTATAAATTTTACATCTGAATTCAAATGTACCGTACTGTCGGGAACTAAATATATTTCGACACAAAAATCTGGTGTGACAAGCACAGTGCACAACTTTCGATTACCGAAGGTAAGAGAAAGTTGTGTGCTGTGCGCCAGTCACACCAGATTTTTTTAATTGAAATTTTTAAGAAAAATTTAAGCTTAAAGAGCCCGGGCCCTCTAGAGAAAAAAGAAATTTCAAGAAAATGATTTTTTAATTGAAATTTTAAGAAAAATTTAAGCTTAACAGAGCCCGGGCCCTCGGAGGAAAAAATTTCAAAGAAAGTGATTTTTTTAAATTGAACTTTAACTCATGAAAATTATTTTTTATTAGAATTTTAAGGTGGGAGTGTGGGCCCGGGCCCCCTCAGAGGGCCCGGGCCCCGGGGATATAGCCCCCCTGCCCCCCTGTCTGCGGCCCTGGTCGCCAGTATCAATTTAATACAATTAATTGATTAATTGTAAAGAAATTGAGAGTGGTTACACGGAACGCTTTGGAAGAAGAGAAAACAATAGCCAGCAAGATCTTTGTAAATAATAAATCCAAGGCAGAGGGTGATTTCAGGATTGGTGACCCTGAGAAACCCTCTACTATACCATCCATTGCAATAGTATTGGGACTAAAGGCTGATAGTTAGGCAACTCAAATGGCACCAAGGGCGGATACAAGGGGGGGTAAAGGGGTATCTCCCCCCTCCCGAAATTTGATTTTTGCGAAAATAATTTTATTTTTAATATAAAATTTTAAATTTTAAACCAAAAACTGGACAAGACTATTATATCTTCGTGTAAGCTCGAGATTACTTGTCGGTATTTGGAGCAGATGGTACGCTGTAGGGGGTAATAAAAAGACAAATTTTTTGGTTTGGCTTTTATTCGGGAAACTTAATTTTGGCCGACCAATGTGTGTGCAACATTAAATTGGTTTCGGTTTCAAGGAAACCACTTTCAAGGCCTGAAAATGAAAATACAATTTGTTCTTACATCGCACGGAAACCAATTTACTGTTGCACACATTGGTCGGCCAAAATTAAGTTTCCTGAATAAAAGCCAAACCAAAAAATTTGTCTTTTATTACCCCATACAGCGTACCATCTGCTCCAAATAGCGACAAGTAATCTCGAGCTTACACGAAGATAAAATTTGAAAAATTAACACTTTTTTTAAGGTCTTTATCGGCATTTAAGGCCATTTAGACCCCATCCCTATTTATTTCAAATGATTTGTAGTCAAATGAGAAGTTTTTTTTACTGCAATCTAGTCACCACAACAAAGACGCAATGAAATTAACAATTTGAGAAAGGGTGAGACTTGCAGTTAAAACGATAAACAAAAATTTAAGAGTAGGTGTACACGTACAGTGAGGGACAATATTGAGTCCCACCTATGCGTTTTCTACTTGTGATTATTTCATTGTTTTTAAAAAAAAATATTATATATTTTTTAATGGAAACTTTGATGGTTCAAACCTAGAAAATTTCCAATAAAGATTTTCATTTTATTTTATAAAAACAATGAAATAATCACAAGTAGAAAACGCATAGGTGGGACTTAATATTGTCCCTCACTGTACGCATATTGCTAGTAGATCAAGTGACCTTAATTTGCATCCAATTGAAATGAATATTCGACTATCATATGGTCACTTGATTCACCAGCAAAAAAAAAATATTTAATTTTTCTCTTGACTTATAAAAATCCATTTTTTAATGAATTGACCGATGGTTATGAAATTTTAATAATCACATTCATTAAAATTCATAAAGAGTAGATGAGTTTTCTAATATGCAAGAGGGGAATTTTCTCTTTATAAAGAAAAAAAAAAGTTAACTTTTTTATAAAGCATAAAAATCGAGTCGATTAATATTAAGAGTAGCAAGATAATCAATAAATTCAATAGATGTATTTATTTAATATAATAAGTATCACGTGACTTTAATAAGTATTTGTTTTAAAACAATTAAAAATACTTTTAATTATTTTAATGAATAGAATTATTTATTTAACATTAAGTTGAGTAATTTTAATGTTTGAATTATTCTTAATGTTTAATTTATTTTCAATCGATTTCAAAATACTGGAATAAATACGTATTTAAATAAAATGACGATGACCAGAGATGGTTCGTTAATTTTTCGTTTGACTTATTTTTGCATTTAATATTTAATTCAATTCAAAATGATCATCTTTTAAAAATATTAAACTTTCTTTGGTATTTGAGAGTTGACAAAGTAAAACACTAAAAGCACAAGTTCAAGGTGGTGGTTTAAGATGAAACGAGGGAAGGGGTTGAATACAAATAAATATTTTATTGACTTTGAGTGTCTCTCCTATCAGCTTAGTGAAGGAATAAACAATTTTTGTCTTTCATATTTTATTTAGAGTTTACATGTATATACCCGGAAGGTTGTAAAAAAAAGAGAAAAAGGAAATCATAATGAATTTAGAAAATGAGTTATCAATGAGAATTTAAATTTAAATTGTTATCAGTAAAAAGGTGTAGGATGAACTTAGGGCTGTTTCTTCAATCATGACCAAGAACCCTCGGGCTTGGTGGAGGGGTTAGCGTGCTTCTATACTGAGGGTCGTGGGTTCGGACCCCAGGCAGTCCGAAGGTTTTATTTAAGCCATTTGGATGCCAAATGGCTTAAATAGAAATCCCTGGACGCCCAATAGATATTATAAATAATAACGGTTATCGTAAAAGTTGTAAATGGCAACCTAAGTTGCCGAAAAGACTGTGTGAATGTGTGTGAATGAGAAAAGTGTGTTAAAAAAAAAAAAAAAAAAAACATCACGCCTGGAACTGCTGCAATCAAAGATTAACCCATCAATGTTGGTTGCCTATTTTTGCAGGGGCCTTTCTAAAAATGAATCTTTTTTTTTTATAGTTAGACTAGACCAGTGATTCTCAAAGTAGGTGCCGCGGCACCTTGGGGCCTCGCAAGTACGCCACAAGGGTGCCACGAAACCTACCGGATTTAAAGAAAAACAATCAAATCAATATAACCATATCAAATATTTATAAACATTACGTAAGTGAATTTTTTTTTCTTAAAACAAAAATAAATTTTTAATCATATAAAATTACTGTGACGAGATTTTAGCTTGAATTCTCTTCAATCTACAACAGCTGTCGAAACATTTATTCAAACAAAAATTCTGTGTTTCGACGAGTGTAGCTGTTGTGGATTTAAGAGAATTCAATATAATATTAATACTTCATAAATATTTTTTTAAATATATGTCAGAAACAATAATAAAATCTAACATAAGTTAATGGTAATAATATACCGGGTGTCCCAGGTGTCACGCACCCCATTGTTGGGATCGAAAGAGAAAAATATTCTGAGCCCAAAAATCCATGTTTGGAATTTTTTGATTAAGTAGTTAATTAGTAATTAATTAATAAAAGTGACCAATCAGGAGCGCGCTACAGAAGAATAGAAAATAAGTGGGATAGTAGTAGAGAAATGACAGAGAAGCTTCACGTAAATTGTTTTGGTTAATTAATAAAAAAAATAATAATAAAATAATAATTATTATTATTATTATTATCATTCCTGTGTTTTTTTTATAATTCAAAAATTCCTTAAATATTGAAAAATAAAAAAATTAAGTGAGAGCCGGCTCGTGCCTCGGTTTTCATTCCTGTGATTTTTTTTAATTTAAAAATTGCTACTTAATCAAAAAATTCCAAACATGGATTTTTGGGCTCAGAATATTTTTCTCTTTCGATCCCAACAATGGGGTGCGTGACACCTGGGACACCATTTATATTTCCAATTTGAATATTATATGATTAAAAAAAAAAAAGTTTATTATTTTTGTCATGTCACAGCACACTGACTGTAACGACATCTCTTTAAAAAATTCATAGTTTGAAATGTTTTTGTTTAAAAATTTCCAATCCCTAATATTCATTCATTATTAACGTTAATAAAGCAAAAAAAATGCTAGGTGTGCCGATGACTTTTCTTTAATAAATTTCAGACAGAAAAGTTTGAGAACCAATGGGCTAAAGATCTTTCATCCAATGCAAGAGAACAATTGACGATCTAACGAATAAAAATTTTTTTAATAAACCTAGAATCAGTGGCTCAATTAGGACTCTAGGGGAAAGGGGAGGGGGTTGATTTTTTTAAAAGACTCCTCTGATTGGTATTAAGCTGGGGGTTTATAGTTAATAATAATTAAAACTAAATTTTAAAAAAGACAAAAAAATTTTTTTAAGGTCTTTTCCGGCAACGGAGGCAATTTAGACTTCGTCTCTATTTATTTCAATGTATTGGTAGTCAATTAAATTGAAATAAAATAATTTTTGTCCCATGAGACGGGATCCGAACCCGCGACCCTTGGGGTACAGAAGGCCAGCACGCTAACCCCTACACCAAGGCCCGAGGGCTATCAAAATGTTGTAGAGCGTATTTTTCTCTCTTCTTGGATTAAAAGAATAGTTTTTAGTTTCAGAACTAGTTAAAGATTATTTCTTAATTTGGTATAATAATGGAAAGAAAATTGACCAATTAAAAGATTAAATATATTTTACACGGAAAGAAAATTATACCAGGGGCAACTAAGATCTTGGCAGTGATATAAATTCAATTTCAAAGTTTTTTGTTTATTAAATGAATAGGCTACTTCTCTAGTTGTGCTTAATAAGACATTTTTTTAAATTTAATCGGTTGTGGGATTGATAAAAAAAATGATATCATTCAACCAAGAAAATGCATGACCGGATGAAAAGAAGGCCTATGATAAGAAGAGTACAGTCATAACTCAGGTAATTTGTGGTTGCCTACTCCTAACCATTACGTCCCCACCTGATAGCTACAGCCTTAAGTATATGGTGAAATAATTTTAAATTTGAAAAAGTAAAATAAAATACCAGATTTTACGTTTTACCTTTTCGGTCATTAAAATTATTTCACTATATACCATATACTTAAGGCTCAAGCTATCAGGTGGGGACTTAATTGTGGCGCTCACTGTACTCTAAAGGTGCCTGTTATTATAAGTAGGTAAAAAATTCATCAGTTGAGGGGCAAGTTGTGGCTTTATATCTAAAATAAAGGAATTATGGAAGCTGAGGCAGCCAAGAAAGAAAATTCTCTGAATGCTTTACTGGAGACGTTTCGATTATGGACTGAGGATGGTTCATAATAAATGGACCGAAACGTCTCCGGCTGATTGGTAAAGCATTCAGAGAATTTTCTTTCTTGGCTGCCTCTGCTTCCAAACTTCCTTTACAAAAAATTAATCAATATAAAATGAATTAATAGAAAAACACTTGGTGATATGTTTCAATTTATTTATTGGTATAAAAAGTATTTCGACACTCAACGTGTCATGATCAAAAGTAATACAAATACTCTGATGTCTTATGATGACACTAGTATCAAGTATTTATACCAATAAATAAACAAATTGAAACATATCTCCAAGTGTTTTTCTATTTAATTAATTTTACATTGATTAATTTTTTAACTCCCTACGGACAGGGCTGCCCAGAGTCCTGCCGGGCCCGGGGGTGTATATTAAATACGTCCTCTAAATTTTAATTTAATTTGGATTTGGGGGTTGAAACTGAAAGGGTCCAGGGGTCCCCCCCCCCCCCCGCAGTCTTTAGCTTACCGAAAGTGATCTTATATTGGGTGGGTGAGCCATTATTTACGATTTTTGCGGGTGAGGCATTGTGATAAAATTTTAATCGAAGCACATAAGAAATTGGATAAAAGAAATAGGATAAAAGTTTTTTTTTTTTATTAAATATAAAAATCAAGAATTAAAATGTTGCAAGTATTTTTAGGGTTTCTTTGGAAACTCAATTAAAGGCATCTGGGAGTTCGCTTGTCTATTTGAGATGTCACTATTTAAGTTAAGGACATGAAACTGTGCCAAGTTTGAGAGCTCAATTGGGAAATTCATCGTTTCAACTTAATCAACTCTGAAAAGCGAGAATGGCTGGCTGGCTGGCCATTTTTTATGTCCAAGCTAAATGTTCCTTTTCAAGTTTCGAACATTTAAAAAAAAAAAAATAATAGATTTATAATCAGAAAATGGTAGTGAGAGAAATTTAAAAAGAAGAAATGGCTAAATTTTTAGTTACTGGGGCGGAAGTTCAAATATTTATTCCCTACGCGAAATAACCCAATATGTGAATTAGGGTTCTTAACGCTTAGACACTCAAAGGCTTCGTTTAACAGATAATAAAGAAAGAAAAATACTTTATCCAGAAATTGAGAACGAGAGAATTTTTAAAAATATAATAAAGCTCAAGGCACTTCCAGAAATAGAAAATCGAATTGGTAGTTTGACGCTATAGAAAGCAAGATACACTCTATTTAAACAAAAGGAAAATGAATTTTCTAGGTCTATTAAAGAAAATCTGGTGTGAGAGGTCGAAAGTTGTGTTCTGTGCTTGTCACACCATGTGTCGACATGTATTTAGTTTCCGACAGTACGGTACATTCGATTTTCAAGATGTAAAATTGATAAACATGGGAAAATATTTTTATTTTATTATAATTGGAAGAGAAGTTGCTGTTGATGTTATGGAATGGAAAAGAATAAGTACAGGTGCAGCAAATGAAGAGAGCCTTTGGATGCCAAATGCCGAAAAGGAGACGTTTCGGACAAAATTTATTTGTCCATCTTCAGTCCTCGTTGGCTTATAAATTAATTAGGCACCAAGTTGTCATTGTTGTCTCGGCACGAATTTGTGCGCATGTATATTTTTTTTTATAAAATCAGGCGAGTGTCAATGTTTCGTGAGTGTTTATAAGATAATTCGTGCCAAAAACAACAATGACAACTTGGTGCCTAATTAATTTATAAGCCAACGAGGACTGAAGATGGACAAATAAATTTTGTCCGAAACGCTCCTTTTCGGCATTTGGCATCCAAAGGCTCTCTTCATTTGCTGCACCTGTACTTATTCTTTTCCATTCCTTTATATTTTATTACCATGGCAACCAATTCACCTATCTTTCTTATGAAGTACAAGAGTAAAATAGTCTTCATAAGATTTCAAGGGCAAAATGGCCCTCGGGACTTGATGTAGAGGTTAGGGTGCTAACCTCGTATACCAAAAGTCGCGGGTTCGGACCTGCAGTCCGATGATTTTATTTAAGGCCTGTTGATGTTATGGAATGGAAAAGAATAAGTACAGGTGCAGCAAATGAAGAGAGCCTTTGGATGCCAAATGCCGAAAAGGAGACGTTTCGGACAAAATTTATTTGTCCATCTTCAGTCCTCGTTGGCTTATAAATTAATTAGGCACAAAGTTGTCATTGTTGTCTCGGCACGAATTTGTGCGCATGTATATTTTTTTTTATAAAATCAGGCGAGTGTCAATGTTTCGTGAGTGTTTATAAGATAATTCGTGCCAAAACAACAATGACAACTTGGTGCCTAATTAATTTATAAGCCAACGAGGACTGAAGATGGACAAATAAATTTTGTCCGAAACGTCTCCTTTTCGGCATTTGGCATCCAAAGGCTCTCTTCATTTGCTGCACCTGTACTTATTCTTTTCCATTCCTTTATATTTTATTACCATGGCAACCAATTCACCTATCTTTCTTATGAAGTACAAGAGTAAAATAGTCTTCATAAGATTTCAAGGGCAAAATGGCCCTCGGGACTTGATGTAGAGGTTAGGGTGCTAACCTCGTATACCAAAAGTCGCGGGTTCGGACCTGCAGTCTGATGATTTTATTTAAGGCATTTGGATATCAAATGGCTTAAATAAGAATGCCTGGACCCCCCAATAGATATATTAAATATACGAGTATCGTCAAAGTCTTAAATGGCCTAAGTTGCCGAAAAGACTGTGTGAATGTGTGTGTGAGTGTGATTGTGAATGAGAAAAAAGTGTGAGTGTTTAAAAAAAAAAGGGGGCAAAATGAGAATATACATTTTAAAGAGCTTCTAAAAAATAATTGATTTACGAATTTTAATCAAAACCGTTGGAGCGAATTTTGAGAAAATCGAAAAAAAAACTGAAAAAGTACTTCAGTAAAGTACTAGTACTCTTTGGTCAATTTTGTTCAAAAGCTTCGTGTCATGTCCCATGGAGGTCCCTAACTTAAATATAAAATTTCAAATTCCTAGCTCTTTTCGTTCTTGAGATATTTTGTTCACACACACACACACACACATGCAGACAGACAGACCATGTCTCGAAAACAACTTTTTTGGATTCAGAGTACCTCAAAACGTGTATAGGCCTATCCATCAAAATCTGGACATCGAATTTTTGACATGAATCCAATACATTTTCACTATATATTAACATATATATACAGGTAAGAGAAAGTAAAAATAGAATTAAACTATTAAATATTCATAATTTTATAAAAATGTATTCCTTGGGCAAAATCAATAAGTTATCCCTCGCTCCTCATTTGTGATTTTTTTAGGTCAAGTGTATTGAGAGAGTATCCTGAAACAAATGTTTTTGATCGACTCAAAGAAGCCAGTCGAAAAAACATTTTTCTTTGGGCTAAATTACACTAGTCGACAAGGTTTTTCACAAGAAATGATAAGTGAACCTAGTACATTTTTTCATTCTGAATTCAGATATGTAGTTAGAATTTTTCCATCAGGCACAGTTTTAGAGATATAGAGCAAAATAGATTTTGATTGAAAATGGGCTCTAAAACGGCTTTTATTTAGAATGTTCAAATTATTTTTAACGCCGCACCCCGTCAAATTATGCAGATAGTTATAATACATATAAATTTTAAGTTTCATCCCAATCGGAGGTCATTTAGACGTGCCGCAAACGGCTTAAAGTTTTAAAAAATCGAAATTTTCAAGATTTTTTTTGCTTTGGTCACCCCTAATACAATTTTAGATATTCCTGAATGAAAAAAACATATATTTACGATATTCTATAGTTCTTTGGCTTTCTAAAAAGCATTCATTAGTAAAAATCTGTTAATTATTAACGAAATTATTAACAAAAACGTGAGCAAAGAAAAAACACAAGTACACTCACTGGACGAAAAAAAATGGACTTCAATTGAATTAAAAAAGCGAACCCTATCTACAAGAAGCTAATGTATCCTCTTGGAGCATAGGTTCACGGGCACTAACTTTATTATATATTATTAAAAAAAATATTTTTTTGAATCTGATATCTTTATTTATACTTCTAAAAGAACAAGAGGTCCATTTTTTTCGACCAGTGAGTGTACTTGTGTTTTTTCTTTGCTCACGTTTTTGTTAATAATTTCGTTAATAATTAACAGATTTTTACTAATGAATGCTTTTTAGAAAGCCAAAGAACTATAGAATATCGTAAATATATGTTTTTTTGCGTTCAGGAATATCTAAAATTGTATTAGGGGTGACCAAAGCAAAAAATCTTGAAAATTTCGATTTTTTAAAACTTTAAGCCGTTTGCGGCACGTCTAAATGACCTCCGATTGGGATGAAACTTAAAATTTATATGTATTATAACTATCTGCATAATTTGACGGGGTGCGGCGTTAAAAATAATTTGAACATTCTAAATAAAAGCCGTTTTAGAGCCCATTTTCAATCAAAATCTATTTTGCTCTATATCTCTAAAACTGTGCCTGATGGAAAAATTCTAACTACATATCTGAATTCAGCATGAAAAATACTTTTAGAATTTCATATCTTCATTCTTGTGAAAGAAAAAAAGTTCATTTTTGTCGACTAGTGTTATTAATCAACGAGTAAAAATTTTTTTTTTAATAATAATATTCATTATCAGAGCATTTTTAGTAAACATAAAAAAAAGCAATATCTGCGAAAGGGCGATAAAGAGTGCTATGCCTGTATAAGCTTAATAAAATTCTTTTTATCTTTTTTTTTTTCTAAATCTTTTTAATCTAAAAATGTCCAATGTAAATCTGGATTCTTATCTATTATTATATCCTTCCTGATATAAAACCTCTTAACATCATCCAGGAAGAATTTAGTGCTTTTATTTTAAAGATTCAAGAATTTGTAGTTTTGAATAATTTGAGTACGAGATTTTTCTATCTCGTCAAGTATGGACAAATTAATGAATCTTGCTCAAATTGATGTAGTCAGGGACTGTAAGCATCAAGAGCTTTAACAACACTTTTATTTATTTAACAAAGGCCCGATAGCTAACGAATTGAGCTACTAAATTTGAATGTTTCAAATTAAATGATCCCAGAGATGGGATAAAAATTCTGGCAAAGACACACCACTTTTTTATCTAACAAGTAGAAGGTTATGTGAATTGTAATTGGCACACCAGATTTTTTTGGAATCACAAAACATGTATTTCCGTTTAAATCTCAAAATCGATTTCTATCGCAAAGCTTAAGGGAGATATCTGGATGATATACTGTAAATGTTTGGAAAAATGTAATTGGGGTAAAAAGTTCGATTTAACTATTGGTTTAATTTTTCTAGTTCTATCAAAAATGTTAGAGTTGATTGAGATCAAAGAAATTATATATATAATATATGTATACTCTATGTAATGTAATAATGAAAATGTAATTGTTGTAAAATTCTAAACTAAATAAACACGTTATATTTTTATCGACCCAATTCGTTTACTTATTTTTCCCAAACTATCTTTTACCGCTGCCCTGGCAACAAAAAATAAGGAATATATTTTAAAAAAATGTTATTTATCTACATAATTCAGTAATAATGAGAAGTTTTTTTTTTGTGAAGACAGTGTTAAGCGCCATGCTTTGGTACGCGAGTCCGGCTCGGCTCTCCTTCAAACGAGCCAAATCAGCATGTGTGTGGGCTATCACGGATCAGGCTCGTTCTTCATAAAGTATTTTATTTTATTTTTGACTCGGCTCGGCTCGTGAGACCCCATACACATGCGGATTTGGCTCGGCTCGGCTCGTGAGACCCCATACACATGCGGATTTGGCTCGTTTGAAGGCGAGCCAGGCTCGTACGCGTATGTGGTGAAAAATTGCCGAATCCGGCTCGCGTACTAAAGTACGGCGTGTATGGGGGGCGCTTTAGAGTAAGCATGATGAAAATATTAAAACTGTTTTTTTTTTTCAGTTATTCGTTAAAATCTTGTATAACATTTTTCGTGGTTTGGGAGCATACAAGTATTACGTAACGCAATTTTTGAAGATTTTTGACATCCCCTCCCCCCAATGTAACGCGCCGTAACATTTTTTCTGGACCTCCCCCCTCCTAGACGTTACGTAACGCTCAAGTGGCCTTTTTATCTAAAAGTCTCAATTATGTTGTGCAAAGTAACGGAAAGTCGCTAAAATACCAGTTACGTAACGCGTTGTTCAACCCCTTGTAACGCATGGTAACGTTTTACGAGACCCCCTCCCCCCAAATTGCGTTACGTAATACTTGTACGCTCCCTTTGGCAAAAAAAAACTAAACATTTATTAGTGTGAGTTGAATAGCCAAGTAGATCTTAGAGCGTGGTACTCGTAATACTAGGGCAGTTTCATTGGCAACAGTGCTGATGATAGTCGCAAACATGACCGAAACGTAGATTTGAATTGTCAGGAATAATGAATTATAAATAGCTGAATTGCTTTTCGTTCTTCTTTACTAAAAGATCTATTCAGCTATCCACCTTACTCTGATATAAACATTTATTTAATCTTGGTCTTCGGGGGTTTATTAGATCCTAAAATTTTGTTGTAATTAAATCTCGACCTTTAAACGGTGACAATTACTTGGTAGTTAAATTTAAAGGCATAATTAAACAAGTGGAGAAATTGTACTAACGTACGAATAAGTGAAGAGAAAAACACAAAAGACTGAGCAATTTTCGGATTGGACAGAAATAGAGAGTAGTTTTTTGTGGATATTTTCATTTTAATCTTTTTTTCTTGTTATAGTTTTATGGATTTTAAGAGTGCCACTTTCCTGACTACGCATATGGTTATTTTCACATGGAAATTTTCTATTTTGCATCAGAAGAGAATATTCCTTCTCAAATTGTCACTTAAGATGAGACGTGAATATTTCATTGGGAACGTCCTACTAATAAACAAGAATCAATGCAACGCAATGAACTGAAAGATGGTGTTTAAAGAGATACTCCAAAATAAGTTTCTAACAAATAAAGTGGAATGAGTTCCACTTTTTTTTAAACTTGTATCAGATGAAAAAAATCAAAACTGGACTAGACAGCGAAAAAAGATGTAAAGTAGGGAGACAGAGACAAGACTAAATCAGAAGTGATATCTGAGATAAACGAGAATCTCTGTGAGATAAACAAAATCATTTAGAAAGTACTAAGGGGTTCTAATAAATAAAGGAAGAATTGATTTGGTCTCTTCTATTATTAATTTTTAAAGTTACAAGATCCTATCTTTTGAGGTGAGAAAGAACTCAAGATGTTAGCCAAAAAGTTTATAAAAAGTTGTCCAATACCTAAACAAAAGGGTTTATTATTTGAAAAGCACTCGAAAAATTAGGAAGAAGCTTGTTTATGAATAATTAAGAACAAGAATCAAGAAAAATTTAACTTATGACGATATCAATCAATAAACAACTAAAATAACGTCAATGTCTAAAGGTATTTTGTAAAATTTTAATTTTATTTTAAAAGAAAAATAATTAGTGAAAGGTGAATGAGTTTATTATTTGGGTGAATGATTTAATTTTACTTATTTCAATGTCAAGATCATCACTAAGATGACGCCATCGTTTTAATAATTAATATGTTTAATTTGTTGCTCATTTTACCTTGTTTATTTTGGGACATGTTCATTTGCCTTCTCTTTGTTTCTTCAATTCAATTTTTTGAACAATATTTTCACATAATAAATAATGAATGAAGATTATATTATAACGAAAAGATAAATCTCTATTAGCGTAGTTCGACACACAACACTCTTTACTTTTCAATAAACTAATCAGAAGTCATCAACAAAAATTCCTTAATGGTTGACAATTAACAATGAAAGATTGTGCGGCTAATATAATTCATATCACAAATTTTTTTATTATTTTCTTTTGCAGCAGTTGGCGATTCGAGTTTATCAGAATTAAATTACTTAATTTATTTAAAATGAAAAAAATGTATTAAATAATTAAATAAAAAGCAAACGTGTGGGGTCGTAGGGCCAAGACCGGCTAATCTCGCCTTCGCTCGGGCGCTGGGAACGCATTTTTGTTAGGAACGCGTTTTTCTCCCAATTCACCCTGCCTAAGCCGCGTTAAAGAACTTCGTTCCAAAAAATATGAGTTTTATAATTTATTTATTTAGTTTTATATTTTACAATTTTTATTTGTTCATTTTATTTTCAAAATTTGGAGAATTTCTAGGCATTGAAAAATTTTCAGAGGTGAAGTTAGAGAGACAATGAGTCAAAAGAGATAAAAAGCGGATTGAGAGCAAGTTAAAGCAGATTGAGTGATTGATTTTCAAAATGCTAGCAGCTTCAAAGTTAATGCCAAAACGCATTTTCTCTTTTGTTTGGAAGAAAATACACTAGAAAAAAACTAGAATGGGCTTTGAACAACAAGGATTAATTAAATTAATCGAAAAACAATCAAGTCGGGTATTTCAATGAGGATATTTGCTCAAGAGAGAGTTACGTGAGAGAGAACCCCGCCTCCTCTTTTTCATGGCAACCCCTTAGTAAAGATATTCATGACCCCAATTGGGGTCAAACAACTACGGGTTAAAAAAACTAATCGTATTCGCGTTTTGCTCTATTAAAACGTTTTTTTTTTTATAAATTGTTAAAGATTTTTTTTATTATATCAAGTGTTAATTTTTTTTAAGTACCAAAAACTTTTAAGCTTTAGTATTTTGAGCATGGAAAGTTTTAAGAAATTAATTCTTTCTTAAAAGCTTTGAAATATTCACAAATAAAAGATGCAATGGATTCTATAAAGCAACCCGGGCAATGAATTTTAAAAGTACTGTTTACTTTGACACTTTCATGGTTGATCCTTTTAAATAAAAAGCGATCAAATATGAAAAATGTGAAATTCACAAATATATTTAATTTGTATTTGTGAAATCTCAATTTCAATTTTTTTTTTTTTTCAATTTATAAAACGTTGAAAGGGTCAAGGAATTCAATGCGATCAAATTGTTAAAATAGTGTTAATTATTTTCATATGTGGGCTATAAGAGAAATAATAATGACCAAAAATTTGATTAACCAATTTTCTATTACTGCCCAGTTTTATAATTAATGTAGTTCATTTTAATGATTTTAGTTTCTAGAATCCCACGATCTTAACAATCCTAACTCATAATGGATACAAAACCAAAAACAAACAGGTTAACTGCTTTGATTGATTATGAAATAGGACGTAAGATTGTATTTAATTAAAAAAATATATATATATATTTAAGAGTCTACTAAAAAACCATTCAAAATTTAGTGCATTTTTTAAATACGGTATGACAGTTGAATTTATTATTTAGAAGCCATTAAAGTTTATAATTAAAAATAAAATTTGTATATTTTTCTAAATCAATTGAACCTGAATATAATTTAAAAAAATATATTATTTATTAACAGAAGCAGGATTGTTATCAAAACATGATCGATGACGAAAAAGACGGAATGTGGGAAAATTATTTGTTGCATATGGAGTGAGTCATTTGTAGAGGAGATGACATTGGCAAATCGCGAGTTTTTTTTTTTATCAATTGCTAGATATTTTATCAGTTACACATATGCCACAAAAAAAGGAAATAATAAATAATGTGTCGATAATCAAAATAGGGGTCGAAGAAAGGAATAAAAACGAAGATGGTTTAAAATTAATTTTCACTCTCTTGAAACTCACCCGAACAATGAGCCGAAAAATCCTTTGGATGAACTAAGCTTTTTCTCCGCCTCCGCCATTAATTGCATCGCTCTTTGATGATTATCTGCCATGATTTATTTTTATGGCTACACGAATTTTCTTTTTAATCCTATGAAGAAAATAGAAATTAAATAAGTAAAACTGGGAAAAAAGTCTGCTCTATGCCTTATGTCAATCGCTTATTGACAAACTGAAGAGACATTCGGCCGCCAGAGAGCTCTGCAATCACCCAACTCACACTTGAGAGGCAATTTTAAATTTAAGTTCGGGTTAAATTATTTTAATATTTTTTATTTAATGTCTTCTTCTGTCCTCGCCCTTATTATTCCCGCGGTGCGGGGTCGGCGGACCTTATTCTCCCTCTCCACTCCCCCGCTCCAGCCCATATCTCGCTCAGGGGCTCATATCTTGTGGGTACGTGGATGGCGATCACGAGCTACCCGAGCTGGGACTGGCAGTTTT